>PISW01006945.1:0-99179 GCA_004023785.1 Mungos mungo
TCTGGAGGCTCAGGGAGTCTGAGGTCGAGGCGCCGGCAGGTTCGGTGGCTGGCGAGAGCCCACTTTCCACCCTGGCATTCATTCTGCGGGGTCCTCACAGGACCAGGGGGCCGAGGGGCTCTCTGGGGTCTCCTTCATAAGGACCCCAAACCCATCCAGGAGGGCGGGGCTACTCGCCCTCCCAAGGCCCCACATCCTAACACCGCTGCATTCGGGGATAAGACTTCAAGGAATGAGTTTGGGGGACACAAACACTGTGGTCACTGAGAACAGGAATTCATAGTAACTGGCCACCGTTTATTAAGGGCTTGCCGAGGGACCTGTTAGCTTCCCGGCCCTCACACAGGCCTGCCAGCTCGCCTCCCGTCCCGGAGGAGGAGGCTAATTTAGGATGAATGAGGCCCGTCGCTGCCCAGTGGGCAGGTGGGAAGAGGGGATGGGGACCCAGCAGGTGTCCCGAGCGCTGGCCCAGCCGTGCTGAGTGCTTCCAGAGGGTTCTGTGGGCATTCTTACCATCCCAGAGTGGCTGCACAGGGCAAACGACAGTGTTGTTGGCCCTTTTAAAGAAATGGAACTAAGAAAATACCAGAACACACTGCCATCTGAATCCCATTGGGTGAGTCGGTGAAGGTCGCCATATACAATGTTTACCACAGGGCTCTCCCTTGGCTCTGTCTCCCTCAGTGCCTTTACCACACGCGCTGCAGGCCATCTCAAAGCCGGGAGGCGGGGCTGGCGTGTCCGGCGGCCGGGTGAGGACCAGCGGGAGAGATGGGTAGAAACTTACTAAGACAAAATCACCCAGGAGGGCGTGCACATAACCCCACATTTGTGTTCTGAAACTGGACTGTGTGCGTGCGTGGTGGGAAAGTGAGGTGACAGGAGACCGTGGGACAAAGTCCCGAGGAGGGCTGGCTGGAGCAAGTCCCACATGGAACAACGGCACCCTAAGAAGATGGCGTGTCCCCAGCAAGGGAGCCCTCGACGCAGCACTGCTCTCCCCGCCTCTGACAGTCTGCCACACTGAGGCCACGTAGCGTCACGACGGCGGCAGGTCTGAATCCGCGAGTGCCTCAGCACTGGGACTTCCCATCTCTGAAGGGCCAGGAGCTGAAAGCAGGTGCCAGCCAGCTCTGCGGAGCCTGGGATGGCCACCGGGGCCTGTCCCTGATGAGCGAGTTACAGCGACAGCTCCCGCTTAAGGTTGAAGCTCAATAGTAAAGGAAATTGGGGACCTGGGGACCCAAGGCGACGGAAGAAAGTTCCCCTTGACCTTCGTGAGCTCACAGACCACCCTCCAGAGGGCGCCTGTCCGGGGAGCATGTGTCAGGGGAGCGCAGCAGGAAACGGGCCACGGCCTGGCTCCCAATCCCGGTAGTCGGCAGAACCACGACTGCTGCCTCTTCAAACAACACAGGTGCCGGGGGCGCCTGGGGGCTCGGTGCGCTGAGCATTCGACTCTTGATTTTGGCTCCGGTCAGGCCCCCAGGGTTGTGGGATCCACGCTGAGTGTGGGGCCTGCTTAGGATTCTCTCTCCTCCTGCCCTCGCCCCCTCCCCCGTTCACACTCTCTTAAGAGAACTCAGTCTTCACGGTGGCTCGTCACCAAGGGCCCCGCTCTACACGCCGGGAGTTCCAGGCCAAGCTCCCGGCTAAGTACAAAGGCTGGCAATGGGGCTAGAGGTGTGGGCCCAACTAGGCGTGAGTCTGGAAGACAGGCTGCGGATCCCAGGAGACGTCCTTCACCTTGAACCCTACAGCCCCGAAGAGGCCAACGGGTGGGTGGGAATTGGCCGGCCCGAGCCCCGAGCCCAAATTCTGGGCCCAAACACTCAAGACGTGCTCACCTTCAGCCTCCACCAGCGGGCAGAGCACGTGCACAGCGAGGCCGCGCGGCCGCTGCAGCAAGACTCGAGACGAAGCGCCGACCGCACGGCCCGGGGCCTGGGGGCGGCGAGCCAGAGCCGCGGGGCCGTCGGGACACGTCCGAGGGCAGCGCCCTGAGCTGGGCCCGCGGGTGGACACTGGTCGGAAATTTGGGGCTCCAGGGTCACGACTCACTGGGGCTCTCCCTCTAGGGTGGGGGAGAGAGAGAGAGAGAGAGAGATTCTAGCCTCACATCTGACCTACTGTATCAAAATCTTCAAGGGGGGTGTTGGAGAATCTATGTAGCTTTGAAGCTTACTGGGAAGAATGTTCTAGACTAACAGAGACTAGACATGAAAACAAAGTAAAATAATCAAACCTTGACTGAGACCTGGATATTCAAAAACAAAGTCTTACACTTTTGGGGAAAACCTAGGCAAACGTTAGGACACGGGCGTCAGGCGACGCTGAACTCCGGCACTTTTCTCAGGTGTGGTCGCAGTACTCTGGGTACAGGGGTGTCGTTACTCTTAGGTGACACAGGCCAGGGTGTTCAGGAATAAAGTGTCATGTCCACAACTTCTTTTTTTAACCAAAAGAATTACTTTATTCTTTAATGTTTGTTTATTTTTGAGAGAGCAAGAGACAGAGCATGAGCGGGGGAGGGGCGAGGGGGGGGAGACACAGGATCTGAAGCAGCTCCAGGCTCCGAGCTGTCAGCACAGAGCCCGACGCGGGGCTCAAATCCACGAATGGTGAGATCATGACCTGAGCTGAAGTCGGACGCTTAACCAACTGAGCCCCCCAGGCGCCCCAAAGAGTCACTTTTAAATGGCTCAAGAAAAAGAGAAAGCAAATGGGACAAAATGTGAAGGGAGAGGGCATTCTTTACGCTCCCTTCAACTTGTCTGTAAGGACATTTTTCAGAATAAAGTTGGGGGCAAAAACTTGTCTTCTGAGGAGTCCAGCACGGGGCCCGCTGGACAGGACAGCCCGTCCCCTGCGGAGCCGGACGTCGGGAGCTGACTGCGCCCCGTGGCTTCCAGAGCTCCAGGTGGGCTCTGTGGACGGTGCCCGACAGACTCCTGGGCCCTGCAGTGCGGCACGAGCCACAGCTGCCCCCAGAGGCTCCTGCACGCAGGGCCGACCAGCCCCTGGGCCGCACCGGCACACCCGCCGACACCAAGGAGAAGGTGCACCTCCCCACAGCCCCACCGCACACCCCGGACTGTCCGGGGTCTCCACTGAAGCTCAGTTCATGCACTCGGGCTTCTCCAACGACGTGCGGGTGGGTCCCTGGAGGGGAGGCAGGCAGGAGCCCAGGTTCCAGGCCAGATGTGAGGCCCCCGGGCACTTCCGGCAGAATCAGCTGCAGTAAGGGCCCAGGGGGAAGGCAGAGTGTGCCCCGGAGAGCTAAGGGCGCACAGGGGGACCGAGCAGGGACAGCTCCAGGACAGCTGCCGGTGTGACACTTGCATGCTCCCAGGGATGACACGGGGAGCACAGGTGACGGTGATCCTCATCGATCCAAGACTGGGCTGCTCCAGGCTGAGCCCAGCCCACGGGCGTGCTCCCTCAAGGTCACGGTGTCCCCCCTCTGCGTGCCTCCGACGCCTGACGGAGGGCAGAGGTCAGCAAGGTACAAGGCAGAAGCGCCAGCCTGCAGTCCGGGGCTGGCACCATCCTGCCACTGCTGCCTACGACACTGGCCAAATACGCTCAACCCAGAGACCAGAAAGCCTGGCGCCTCCAAGATGTCCCTGGGGGAGGGGCTGGGAGACTGGGGAGCGCCCGTCACCTGCAGATGGGGCTCCCAGCAGCAGAGCCCGTGCGGGACGGCGGCTCTTCCGCAGCAGCCTTCCCCTTGGCGAGGTCACCCCCATGTCGGGGGCAGAAGGCGGGGTCCCAGGCCTGGCCTGAGATCTCAGCGGGGTCCAAGGAGGGACCAGCTGGGCGGCCACTTGCTAAGGTGGGGGGACACCCTGGTGACCTCCTGCCGCTGCATCCAGATCACCAGCGGGCCTAGGGGGAGGCGAAGTGATCGGATCCGGAGGAGAACCGTAGCCCTCCTGGCACCCACATCTCTGCTGTCTCGGAGGGAGGCTCAGTGGAGGTGCTGGGACAAGTCGGGCCTCCGCCTGCGCGCCAGCACACCCCACGTGTGCACATGGGGACCTGGGATCGCGCTCTCACTATGACGTCTCCCCTCCCACAGCGACCGGGGAGCACTCTGCACACTGAGACCCTAAGGCGCGTTAGCTGCCTGACTGCAGGTCGACTCCCCACCATCCAGGCGGCGGGGAGGGGGAGAGCAGGCCAGCGCACGGCTGCAGGGACTTCTGGCTGGACCAGCGCCGCCCCTCACCCCAGAGGCCCCAAGCCACTGCTCCCATGAGGACAGAAAGGAACAGACCTTTTGGTCACACTGACATGTTGGCTCCTTGCCCCTGAGAAGAGGCCTGGCACGAGCTAGTGGCGGACAGAGTGACGAAACGCACGGTGTCAGTCGGGCTGTGGGGCTCTGACCCCCGCCGTCCTTGTTTGCCCAGGGACGGAGCAGACACGGCCAGTTGCTACCATCAGCCCTCTCTGAGCCCCGCGTTTCTGTTCAAGACCGACCGAAACACCACAGCTGCTCTCACGACACCACACGGGACAGCGCTGGCGTGACGCCGTCAGAAGCCCCGGGGCCTGTTTTAAGGCATTCTGCTGCCGACACTTCCGGTGTTCCGGAGGATTCCATGCAAACCAATCCAGAGATCCTGTTTCCCCTGGAGACGATGAGCAGGGTCTCTGAGCCTACGGCCCAAAGCACCCCTGCCCTCTGCTCCACGTGGACATGCACCCCGGCCCTCAGCTCCAGGTGGACATGCACGCACCCCTGCCCTCAGCTCCAGGTGGACATGCACGCACCCCTGCCCTCAGCTCCAGGGGACACGCATGCACCCCTGCCCTCAGCTCCAGGTGGACACGCACCCCTACCCTCGGCTCCAGGGGACACACAGGCACAAAGGGAGGAAATCATGAGCTGGTGACTCTGTGGGCACAGACCCTCGTTAGGTCCCTGAATCTTCGGAATGAACTGCTCACTGAAAGCAAAGACCGTGTCTCCTTGGCTCCACTGGTCGCTGAAAGAACTGCGTCCCTGGAGGCAGGCAGGGGCTCTGATAAGCCCCCAAAGCAATGCCTTCTTACTGTCAAATACCTGTGGTGCTTTCTCCCCAGAGAGCTGAGGGTTTCGGTGAGAGGGCGTTCAGCACCCCTGGTGGGAGGGCAGACGGGAGACCTCCTGGCGAGTGGGCCCCGGATCACCTACTCCCACGTGCACATACTTCTGAGTCAAAAGCGCCTGGGTCTGGATGATTCGAGCCTGCCTCAGGCTGCTCTCTCTTCTCAGCCCCGCATGCCTCCTGCCTCCTCGGACAGCTGAGCACTGGACAGAACACGTGAGCGCCCTACCGGACCGCCCTCGTGTGTAAGATGAGGACAGCGGGCACACCTGGCAGTCGCCGGGCACGTGAAGCCCTGAGCGCAGCACACAGGACGCGCTGAGTGCGCAGGTGCGGCTGAGCGCTCTGGGCGCCGCGGGTGAGGCCGGCAGGCCTGCGGGAGGAGAAGGACCACACACGTCCACCGTGACCCGGGCGGGCAGGACCGGCACAGAGGAGATCTCGTGTCACCTCAGACACCAACTCAGGCCCTAGACAGACGAAACACGTGACGCTGGGCTTGAAGAAAGCGGAGCAGACGCGCCACACGCTGCACGACCTGGTGGCACACAAACCAAACACCTCCGCGTGCTAACGTGCAGGGGGGCAGAAAACAATGTCGTTGTGCTCAGAGTCCTGTGAACCTGCCACCAGACCAGCACACAACCCGCAGACCTTACAGTTTCCTTAATAATTAGTTCCCACGTCAGATAAAATACTGATCTTTTGGATCTTTTATCTTTTGGAGAGAAATCTGGTCTTAAGTTTAGGATCTCATGATTTCCTTAAAGCCAAGCCCCTGAAACACACCGGCCGGAAGAGGACACGCCTGCTTCACCACCGACGCTCTCACGCATCTCCAGAGACACGGGCTAAGATGGCTTCCCCTCCAGGGCTCTGGACTGCTCCTTGGCTTTGAGTTCTTCTAGTTTCTTCTGATAGCGGCTCATGAAGTAATCATCTGGTTCAACCCCTGTGTTCTTCAGATGTTCCAGGACCTTCTCCAGTCGGGGCACTGACCGGGCTCCCGCGATCTTTCGTGCGCTCAGGTACAGAGTGAACTCCCGGAAATCCAGAAGCCTGCAGGTGTCCACGGAGCAGATGTTGCTGACGCCGCTGGCTCTATCCACATGGGGAAAGAACACCAGGCCGGACAACTTCTCCAGGTCCTGAAGGCTCACCTGGAACTCACTTAACTCGCGCTGGAAGCCAATGGCTTCATTGGGCACCACGAAGGCCCCCAGGGCCAGCGGTTCGGTGGAGACGGGGCTTCTGCGAGCCAGGATCACCTTATAAAGGTGCGAGGGGACTGCCACATTATCCTCGCCGATCACCTAAAAACAAAGCCGTCACATGAGCAATGCCAACTTGTGCTAGCAGCTCCCAAATTTTTCCTGGAAAGGCTTTCCATGCATTTCTGAAAAGGCATCAGCTACCTTACCAACGGACTCATATTCAACTACCAAAGGTAAGAATGAGTCAGCATCGAGATCCACAGGGAAGACGAGCATCTAACAGGTAGACTCTGGTCACACTCTTTAAAATAATGCACCCCAAAGAGTGGGGGTCGCCTCCTCTGCTCTGTTTGTGGGACAACGGGCAAAGGAAGGTCATGAGTGGGTCCTGGGTTTTTAACAGGCAAGAAAAGCTGTCATTTTTCTCTTTGTCACATAATCAGAACTTCTGGTGCTCTAAACATCCAAAGGTCAAAACTGCCAGCTTGGCAACTCCCAGCTCTAGAAGTAAAAATATGGCTTTAGTTTATCAGATTCACCAGGGAGCTCAACAAATAGCCCTCAGAAAAGCAGCCAGACACACCACTTCGGCATCAGGATCTCCAGTTACGCCCAGACGGTGGCTCGTTTTTTAAATTCAATTAAGTAAATGTAAACGCCGTTTGCTCAGAGTTTTGCACACTCCTGGGCCTATTATCAAACACACAACTCCAGAACATGTCATCAGGCCAAGCACTGTGGAAAGGCATCCACACAACAGAAAAGCCAGAGCTGGGGTCAGGCCTGCCAACAACTTGGTGGCCCACGTAGGTCGGCTCTAATAATGAAATAACATTATTATGGAGCCTTTTCAAATTTCCTTCCAATTGGCTTAAAAGCCATATCCGTTTTCTGAAAAAGGAAAATGGTGCATCCATTTCCTTAATGGCCTCCAATAAAACGACACCAGCTGACCACAGCATGCACTGTGCCCCTGCCCCTGCCGGCCGCCCTCCGGGCAAGGCAGGCATCCTGCTCACACGCGGGGTCCAGCGGGAGACCCACAGCAGGGCTGCAGGCCGGCGCTTCTGTGAGCACGGTCTCCGAAGGGTTGACTGGGGCTCGCCAGGCGGTTCACGGAAGTACAGTCTATAGGCACGAAACCCCACCGTCGCCCCACCAACCTATGACGCTGGGCAAACGAACGTACTTCGCGAGGCAAAGACTCTACAGAGGTCCACAGTCAGCCCGCCGATCCCGACGGTGCTGACTCAACAGAGCGGCTCAGAGGCTGGCCACACAGAAAGGAGCGCGCCCTCCAGGGGACGAGGCTGGTGTCCGGTCTCCAGACGCTTCCAGCTGGAGGCCGAGTCAGGCCCCAGGGCTGTCACGAGGGGCAGAATGTGGTCAGAGGCCAATGCAGAGCACAAACTGCACGAGGCCTGGCCGGGACCGGGGGCACAGCGGCGGGGCGGCCGAGCGTAGCGCACAGGTTCACAGGGTGAACGGCCTCAAGGGTTGGCGGGGGGAGCCAACGGCTCCGCGAGTCCTCGGCGCCACCTGGTGGACACTCCCCACCACTGCAGCGCCGCCTCAGGCCAACTACCAGGAGCCTTCCAGACCATTCACGGCCGGTTTCTCTCCTGGACTGTCTACAAATAGCAAATTTCAAGAATAATTAAATAGTCATGCCCTTCCAGTGCCAGCCAGGGCTTCTAATCGGAGTCTTTAAATTCCAGCCCAAACTAAAGCTTGATGTTTTAATATTTATAAAAATAAACCATTTCTATTAGGTTTTTAAAAACAACAGCCAGAGGTGCTCCACTACTGCCTTTAAGAATCCGCGAGGACACGAAAATCCCTAAGAACCACATCGTGTGATTATTTCACCCGTGACCTTCTCACAATGTTTCAACAAGCAGGGGCAAATTAACACCGCTAGAAATAAAGAGAAAAATGAAAACTTCGTCACGATCTTCTCCGATTCAGTCTGCTTTGTTCATAGGAAGTAAACATCTGTAACCTGTTTAAATAGGAACCAGCAACGTCTGGAAATCTGGAAAACGCACTCTTTCTTCCTTGAATTCAAGACTTAAAAAAAACCCTAAAATATTTTAGAGTTATCATCTTTGTAGACAACTCAACCTACATAATAAAATTATCCCAATTCTGGGAAAACTGGAAGTCTTTCATAAAATGTTTCTAGAAAACTGCGAGGAACCGAAACCCCAGGGACTTGGTCAAGGCCTGGCCTCGCCACCAGGCTGCAGGTCACGTCCCCTGGCACCTTCTCTCTGCACTCATGGAGGAGGGGACAGCTACCTTTATGCTGCCCGCCTCACACAGGAGTGACGAAGATACAAAGACAGGTTACTTTAAAAAAAGGTTTCAAAGCTGCAAGACCTATGTAAAAAGCAATTTTTGTAGTGGATGCCATTCAAGGGTCAGATGTGATTTCATCTGGTACAAAAGACAGTTCTGCTGAGGGACAGTGGGGAACTGAGATCAAGCAAGACTGGGTCGGTTAGAGGTGGACAATAGGGTTTCAGAGGAAGCAGGATGGACACAAATGAGACCCTCAACAGAAGGCTCGGGGCTTACCACGCACTAAGTCTTCGCTAACGGTAAATCAGCACAAATCCTGGGCTTAGGTGTAAAAGTACTTTACAAAGGAGATACTCACTGCTGTTAAATTACCAAAAAGCAAGGAACTCTGGTCAAGATTGTAACAAAAACAGGAAATCAACTGGGTGTAACTAGAAAACAAAATATAGAGAGCAGCCACAGAGCTGGCCCTCAGTCACGACCTGAAGTTAGCTTTTGTGCCCGCTGGCCTGAGGTGTCCTTCCGTCCGAGAGACAGAAAGGACAGTGTGCTCCCCCCGACCCGGCTCCACACACACGGAGCCGCAGGGCCAGAAGAGACTGGCAACGAACAAGGCTCAGGCGAAGTCCGCCTCGAGCCAGGCCGCCAACACGCCACCTGCGCCTTCAGTAACCCCGAGCAGCAGCGCGAAGAAAGCGCAGGTCTCTGCTAGAATCAGATACATCGAAGGCAGCTGGTTACCTCCGCTGGTGAGAGGACAAAAGAAAATCTACACATAAAACTGCTAGACCCATCGAGAGACTAAGCCCTTAAAAAATCAAGCCAATCGGGGCGCCTGGGAGGCTCAGTCAGTTGAAGGTCATGATCCCAGGTTCGTGGGATGGCGCCCTGCATGGGCTGCACACTGAGTGTGACTCCTGCTTGAGATTCTCCTTGTCTCTCGCTCTGTCTCCCTCTCTGCCTCCCTTCTTCCCTCCGCTTGCCCTCTCTAAAACAAAAAAATTAAAAACAAGAAGTCAAGCAATCAAGCGGTAGAAAGAAACCAGGTCAGTGTGGGAAATAGCGACCCCAGAGCCCAGGGGCCAGAGGGAGCAGGACAGGGAGGGGTGAGGACACTGGGCAAGGCCCCGGGCAGAGGGCCGCCTCACCCCAGCGCTCAGCTGGCGTCGGAGCCTGAGCGGCGGCCCTGGCGGGCACCCACTCCGGGAAGGACGCGGGCAGCCGTCAGCGCGCAGTCCAGCCAGCAGCCCCTGCCCCCCGTCCGTTCTACGTGGAGATTCAGGGTGGGAGGAAGGAGATACGTCAGCAGTAAAATAATTTATTTTTCAATTAAAACAGATATGGACGTGCATAAAAGCTCTGCCTAAAGATAAAACAGAAGATTCCAAAAAACAAAACCAAAAAGAGCCATCACTCCCCGCTCACTTGAGGGACCCTGGATTCCTGGCGGCATGGTTCCCGTCTCCGCCCCCTCCAGGAAGCGGTCTGGGGCGAGTCTGGAAAGTAACGGTGTGGACTGAAAACGCACTGTGACGTACTTCCACCATCACCACTGCCGCCACCACCGAGGTGGCAACTGGAAGCTCACTTTCCTGTCAGGTCAACTACAGCGTTCAGGCCAGAATCTTCGGGTAGGTTTCACTGGTCTGGAGTCAGTCTCTTCTGGAAACAGGCGCGTCAGAGAAAGCACACGGATGACCTCAGCTATAATAAAGGGGTGATTCTGATTAGAGCCGTCAGATGACTCACTTCTGATAAAATCACTGCTCCGCAGCCTCCCTCGGGCTCACGGTCACTCAGCCCTGCGCTGCTGTGATCCTTCCCCGCATATTCTGGCAGACAGCCGCGGTGGCTACACGGGGCCCTCCCCGCGGCCCATGTCCCGTCCTTAGCGGTGCGTGCCGGCAGGCCTCGGGGCGGCCGCTCTCCGCCCACCACCTGCACCCCCTGGCCTCTGGCTGCCGGGTGGGGGGAGCACGGCGGTCCCCTGGCCGCGGACTCGTGCCGGCTTCACAGAACAACGCTCTGAACGACCGGCAGGTCTCAGACACACCGACAGACCCACGTTCGGATCTCCCCTTTGACAATTACGAGCTGGCTGACTTGGACTTGACCCCTTAACACCTCAGTTTCCCTGCCTCTACAAAAGGACAACCACCACTTCCTCGCAAGAACTGCCTGTAGGACTGGATGAGACAGAAGGTCAGCAATACACTGCGCATCCACCGCGTGGTGGATCCGGCCCTCAGCTAACACTACTTCATCTGCTTCACACCCTGCACCGTATATACTACATGCTCTGTTGCCTAGAAGGAAAACCGAACAAACACCTTCACTTTTACTAGCTATATGCTCCTAAAATAAGTTCAGAACGCAGCTGGAAACAAGTAATCAATATTAAATGGTTGGGTCTGGGAGAACGAGACGCTTTCCAGGCGTTCCGAACTGCCGTACACGACTCCAAGGCAGTCCCCTGAGAACAGGAGTGCACAGCTCAACTATCCACCCCGGGGAGGAGCGCCCCAGTCGCCAGGGCTGGGCAGTGCTGCCCCCACGCTCGGCCTCACCGAGCGACGTGCTCTTACCCACGCCTGCTCCACCCCGACTCCCGGGCACGGCCTGGCGGTGTCCGCGGGGCAGGGAAGGTTTCGAGCGCCCGGCGCCAACCTCCCTTTGTTTGTCTCCTTCCCCGCAGGAGTGCTGTCGCCCGGCTGCCCCAGGAACTTACCATTTTCCAGCACATTCCCTGCCTGCTCCTATCCCTGCCCCTTGCTGGCTTTGCCTCCCTCGTGGGCTTTCTTGAACCAAATTCCCCACGTTTACACGTGTGTATATATGTACGCGCACAAGTATACAATTCGGGCTGACCTAAACTCTTAAGACGGCAAGCGGAAACATTTTTTCCTAAGTAATTTACTAAAGGATACTTTGCCTTCATGATAACAGATACACTACAGACTTTTAACTTTAAAATTCCACCTGAAGTCTTTTGATCTGAAAAACTAACACGTCTAAAAAAAGCTGTTATTGCTATAGAGAAAATGTTCATGAAAAATACAAATATAAAAAGTAAACCACTTCAATATGAATCTTAAAAAAAATGAAAAACTATATCCTTCTCCAGGGATAGATTCCTACCAACATTCACCTTCACTTACAGACACATAATACACAGTTAAGTGCTTTCTTTACAACCCAAGCGTATAAATCTCCCCCCTAAAAAAACGACCAAGGAGCAATGAAGATGGAGAAAGGACGCCTTGTGAGCAGTGAGCCACTCAAGGCGATAGAGTTTGTGTACTATGTTCTTTGGGGCTCTCTCCACCCACTGTCAAAGGCTAAAAATAAACGTGGTGAAGACACGTGACAAGCCAACAGCAGACCGAGCACTCAGGAATCAACCTGTCGTGCAGACCCCGGTTTCTGAACGCCAATCCCCATGAAGGAACCAGGGCCCCGTGAGAGACGGCTGATCCCTGAGTCTGGCCGGGATGGGCTCAGATACCACATTATCCCAGAAGGCAGAGGTGCTAAAACCACGAGGAGGATGTGCCACAGCACAAGGGAGACAGCCCGAAGAGGCTCCCACAGGTTGAGCATCAAAATGAATACATAGCAGATTGATTAAAGCTCACTGAACAAGACAAGAACCCTTCAATTCACACTGAATAAATAAGAAGCTCTTCCTTACAGTAGAATGTCGACTAATAAAAGTAGAAGGAATAAGAATTAGAAAATCATGGGCGCCTGGGTGGCTCCGTTGGTTAAGCCCCTGACTTCGGCTCAGGTCATGATCTCATGTTCATGGGTTCGAGCCCCGCGTCGGGCTCTGTGCTGACAGCTCAGAGCCTGGAGCTGCTTTGGATTCTGTGTCTCCCTCTCTCTGACCCTCCCCCTCTCATGCTCTCTCTCTCTCTGTCTCAAAAATAAGACACTAAAAAATTTTTTAAAAAAATCTAGAAAATCATTACTTGGCATCAATTATAACATTAGTTGATTTAGGCCAGAATCTTCAGTGGCCGCCAGAACTAGCAGGTGACAGTCTGAAGAGGAAAAGAACACTTAACACGGCCTCAAAGGGCTTCCACAGAGAGCCGGCAGCGAAGAGGCCCAGAGGGCGCCGCCTCACCCAGTGGTCTAAGGGGATGCGGCCAGGGCCAGCCAACAGCACACGCACCTGTGGGGTGCACCGAGGGGCACACAGGCTCACCCCTGAGCTCCTGCCATAGACGGAACTGAATTTAATCGGAGGAAACAAGAAGAACATACTACCAAACAACTGACCTAGATCCGTGAACGTCAACATCATTAAAGACAAAAAGGCCGAGGAACTGACTGAGACTAAAGAAGACTAAAGAGACGTGACAGCTACGTGCAATGCTGAGCTAGACTTCATCCCACACCAGGGAAGGGAGGCCGCGGGACAACTGGCAGAGCGTGACCGCGGGCGGTCCTCTGGGTGATGTTCTCTGACGCCGAATCTCAGGACCCTGATCGCGATACTGCGGCTACGTGAGAGTTGGGGTATCCAGGGGGAAAGGGACACGGTATGTGCAGTAACTTCCCCCGTGGCCGGGGAAACCCTAAGAGCAGGTGCATGCATGCAGAGAGAAGAGGGTGCAACGCGGCAGACAGCTAACAAGTCCAAGGGCAACATCTGGTGGAGTTCTCTGTTCTTACAACTTTTCTACAAATTTGAAATTACTTCAAAATGCAATGTTATAAAATATCAGCGTGCTCTGCCAAAGGCTGTGCAAAAAACTAACGAATAGGGATTAAAGGACTGGTTTCCAGTTCAAAATGGCAACTGGGGCCGAAGCTTTGCTCGTCTGTCCTCAATTCAGAAAATACCCATGTATCGGGGCACAGATGTACGCCACTGGGTGGTGCTGTCGGTTAAGCGTCTGACTCGTGATTCAGCTCAGGCCATGATCTCACAGCTCGTGGGATCGAGTCCCGTGTCCAGCTCCACGCATCGCAGAGCCTGCTTGGGATCCTCTCCCCTTCTCTCTCTCTCTGCCCCTCCCCTGCACTCACTCACACTCTCTCTCAAAATAAACAAACATTAAAGAAAAACATCTAAACCGGATTATGCCACTATCCTGATGAAATAGCATTGCAACTTCCTGAATGTGGTCGGGACCTCTCCCCACTGCCTCCCTCTGCCTGCCCCCTCCTCAGTGCTCCCTCCGCCTCCCTCTACCTGCCCCTCCCTCTAGCCACGTTGGCACCCCTGCAGCTCCCCCCACCCCGGCGCCCCCTCTCTAGCCACGTTGGCACCCCTGCAGCTCCCTGCATGCATCAAGCTAATCTCACCCCGTGTATTTACAATTACTGGAAAATTCCTCATATTTTACTCCCTGACTTCACTTAGGTTTCAGCTTAGTCTCGTTTCCTCTTAGCACCTGACCCTTTCCTTTCCACCTTGGTGTTTTCTGTTGCTCTCCGGCACTTTGCTTACGGTGTCTCCCCTCTCCACTAAGCTAAGCTCCGGATCACACACAGCCTTGGTTACTGCTGTTATCAGAAATGCCTAGAATAGTGCCAGGTACACAGTAGGAGCTTAATAAATATGTGCTGAGTAAAAGGAAGGAAAGGAGGGCAGGTGGGAGAGAAGGGTTGGAAGGGAGGAAAAGAGCAGTTGGTATAGAACAGAAGTCAGAGGGCTCCGAGAAGGATGTTCAAGAAGAAACTGATGAACCTTTTAAAACTAGTCGGGCGGGAAGGTTAGACGGTCCGAGGGGGAAAGGGAGAGCCCGGCGTTCCACTCTCAAAGTAGCAATTCTAATACCTGCCCTGAACCCCCGCTTGTCAGGTTTCTGTTGTCAGTGGAACACTTCTCTCTCTCAGTGGCGGAGACTGAGTAATCCTGGATCGTATCTGCTTCTCCACAGATCCCCGCACTGCGCTTAAACGTTCGGAGAGCTACCCAGGCTGCTTCTATGCTTCCCACGGGCCAGGCCTCCACAGCCCAAAGGCCAACGACGAAACGGGCCAGGTGAGACTAAGGTGACGGGAAAAGTGTGTGCTCGGCCAAGAGAGACAGCTGCTGCTGCGCGTCCCCTGCGGGACGTGCGCCCAGTGTGCGAGCCGCCTGCGCTCCCTCCGAGGCGCTAATACCGGGACTGCTCTAAACACTTTTTAAAATTTATTTATTTTTGAAAGAGAGAGAGAGGGAGTGAGAGAGCACGTACGAGCAGGGGGAGAGTGGAGAGAGAGGAGAGAGAGGGAGAGAGCGAATCCCAAGCAGGCTCCGAGCTGTCAGCATGGAACCCGACACGGGGCTCGAACTCATGAACCGTGAGATCAAGAGTCAGATGCATAACCAACTAAGCCACCCGGGCGCCCCTAATATCTGATTTCTATGTGAAACAGCCTAATTATGAAACATTAGCAACTAAATCAAAAACAACACGGCGTGTTAACCGTATCAAATAACCTACAGGCTGGCTAGGCCACCAGAGACCTCTGTCCAGAACCTCTGCTACAGGTACAGCTCAGACCAAATCACCGCCAGCAAATGCAAGCGTAAGCGCTGTAAACCTTGACGACACGGGAGTGATAAGAAGGAAAGGTTTGGCATATTCCATGGAGTTCCTGATGTAGAGCTTACCCACAGAAGAACTAAACATGAATGACATAATGGAACAGTGTGTGAAGTGAACAAAGAAAATTCATGTTTCATAGTGAAAGCATCAACAGAGACTATTTAAAATGGGCAAATCAAAATGAAGAAATACAACTTAGCGCCCATTCTTCTCAGACAGGCAGACAGCCAGCAGAAGAGCGAGGAGCCGGGGCAGGGGGGCTGGGACCAGATACGGTCCTTCCCTCACCTCTTCTACTCCTTGAGATTCGTTATGAGGTCATCTACTTTAACGTTTAAGGTTTACCATTTTCATTATGATGCAAAGAAAGTTCCATAACCATAAATTTTTATAGTTTAAGTCTTTAAAAGACTGTTTGGCAACTATGGCTTCAACATGAGGGGGGAGAAAAAGCATCAAGATTAAACTATGGTTAATATAAGTAACTTCACAACTTCTAACATAATACATAATTTATGAAAAATAGATTCAAAATTTTTGAGAGAGGGAGAGAGAGAACGAGCATGCACATGAGCAGGGAAGGGGCACAGTGAGAGAGAGTGCAGAGCCTGATGCAGGGCTTGATCCCACAACCCTGGGATCATGAACCAAGGCCGAAATCAAGAGTCAGATTCTCAATCAACTGAGCCACCCAGGGGCCTGTCAAAAGCTTTAAAATTAGCAGAAAGGCATCTGCTGTCTAAGGCTGTGTGGACGAGAAAGGGAAAAAAAAATCTAAGAAATTCTTCTTTACTAAAAACGTCCTTACTAATCCCAGGACTCTAACCCCCTGCGTTGACACACGTGTCACAATAACCTTGTACGACTTAGTCCAGGTGGACTGTATCTCTCAGATGGTGTCTGAAGTTCTTGACATGACAACGGACATTTCCTGATTTCAGTACAAAGGAAGCTTCGGTATTATTCATTTCTGATGGCTTTAAGGATGAGAAAAGTGGAAACGTACAGGTGCTCTGCCCGGACTCCTGGGCCCCGCACAGAGCGGCGCGGGCCCGGCAGAGCGCGGCCCTGGAGGCCGCTGCCCCGCTGCCGGCGCTCGAGCTCCAGCGGAGTCTGAGCAGAAGCCATGAAGAAGGTGAACCGATGCGGGCCGCTGGCTCGAAGAAACGCAGGGCTCGCGGGACGTGAAGTCCAGGAACGACGGGGGAAAGCGACCCGGAGCATCGTGAGACGTGCCATCTACACCCCTGCGTGTCCTCCTCCCCCAGGACGGGCCCCTGGACATCCGCTGGCTACAGAGCTGCCGGGGAGCAAGCACGGCGCCTACACACATGGGTGCAGAAAACCAACAGGGCACGCCCAGCGGCTCAGAACGCGGAAAAAACGACCGGAGGTCAATAAGGCTTTAATATAAAAACGAAAAACAAAACTATTACTCCAAGTATGTCCTTCAGGAAGCTGACCTTGACTGCTCTCACACAGGTCACTGCCACGACACTAATGTGGGTGACGAGAGGGGACAGGTCTCTTTTGGAACTCTCTTTGAGGCTTGACTAGCAGTCACTGATAAACTGGGAGGAGCAGGATAGGTGTTTTCAGTGGTTAGTTTTATACATTCCAGTGTAATGAAGAATTCTGGTAAGAAAAGGTATATCAAAATATACGTACATATATATTTCATTCTAATTAATTTCAAATTTAGGATTTGCAAGATTAGCACAAAGAACACTTGTGTGCCCCTCACAAATTCATCAGTTGTTAACATTTTGCCCACTTTGCTTTATTACTCTTTTTTCCCCCTCTGTATTTTTCTTTTCCCTAAAACCTTTGAAAATAAATCACAGAACCATCCTTCAGGATGTATTTCCTAAGAGCAAAGACATTCACTTACATAATCACAGTATGATTATCAAAATGAGAAAATTTAACACGTACAAAGTACAATGATCTAATCTACAGACCTCAGATGTTGCCAACTGTCCCAATAATGTCCTTCTTAGACATTATCGTTTGTTTTGTGATCTAGGATCTGACCTGAGATCACACGATGCGTTTTGTTTCCGTGTAAGCCCCACTGATTCTGGAGCAGTTCGCCTGTCAGGCCTGGTCTCCGACAACGCGGCATCGTGGAGAGCGCAGGCAGCCGAGTCACGGAAGGGCCCTCGTTCTGGGACACCTCGGGTCTGCCGGACAGTCGTGCACGGAGAGACCCATTGCCGGGCGCGTTGGCGGAAACACCCCACACGACACACCGTGTTCTTCAGGGCGTCACACCAGCAAACCGCTCGTCTGTAACCCCATGACTGACGATATCAACCTTGATCGTGTGGTTCAAGTTCTCCACTGTACAGTCACCATTTCTTGCTTTGTTATTAATACATAATTTGTGGACTCTTTTAACTAAATAAACCTCCTACTTCCTTTCCCATAAAACTTTCACTCATTAGTTTTAGCATCTACTGATGATCTTACTTGCATCACTGACTACCATGATGGATGAAAAATGATTTTTCTAACCCTTTCATTCTTATAAATTTATTAACTGACACTATACACGAAGCAGAAGTTTTTCCTTACACTCATGTATTTACTTATTTACTAGAAGTAAGGACTCTTCTTTAATTCAGTAGGTCTACAGGCCATTATGTCTTCGTATCCAAGAACCCCCGACACAGGAACACGGAGCCCCGGCAAGCGGGTTCCCGTGTCCTTTGCCGTGCCCTCACCGTTGACTTCCTGCCTTCTGGACAAGATCTTCCATTTTGTACCCTCCCCACAGCAGGCCCAGAATCGGCCACTCTTCCACATGCTGGGTTCTTCCAGTAAAAGATGCTTTTTTACTTTTTACTTAAGGACTATTTTAGGGTGGCTTTTGTTTTTTAGAGTTTATTTATTTATTTAGAAGAGAGAGAACACACAAGAAGGGGAAGGGCAGAGAGAGGGGGAGAGCTGATTGCATGGAGCCTGACATAGGGCTCGAACTCACAAACCGGAGATCATGACCTGAGACAAAATCAAGAGATGCTTAACTGACTGAGCCACCCAGGTGCCCCAGTAAGTTTTTATTTTGAGAGAGAGAGAGAGAAAGCAAGCACAAGTTGGGGAGAAGGGGAAGCGAGGGAGAGGGAGAATCCCAAGCAGGCTCTGCGCTGTCAGCGTGGAACTCAATGTGGGGCTCGAGCCCATGACCCGTGAGATCACGACCTAAGCCGAAATCCAGAGTTGGACCCTTAACCCATGGAGCCCCCAGGAGCCCGGAAGACGGCTCTTTAGCCAAGATCTGGTCTCCAGGTGTGCTCAGGGCTAACATCCTCTGCTTGGAGGCCTGCTCAGCAGAAGCAGCTGGCGGATACATAGTATTTACAAGTTATATCCAATTTAAGAAAAAAAATATACTTCTGGCCAAAAACATAGTACAGCATTTGGCCAACCCATATTTAACAGAAATATCCAGCCAAAAAAAAAAAAAAAACCCTATAAGTGAAGTGCTCTTAATTACTGGGTTAATTTTTCCTTATAAACTTTGTATAAATTCTCTTACTACACAGTAAGCTACTTATAAACCTTCCAATTTTATGAAAACAAAGCACACATAAAACTAACTTGATCCCTTATGGTGTAAAAGTCAAAGTTAGGAGAACCTCTTTCCCAATGATAAGAGTAAAGAGGATTTAACAAAGCTCAAGAATAATTAGTATTTTAAAAATAAGAGAATACAGGGAGCTGATTCTTTTCTTCTAATATAACAAAAAACACTAAAATCAAATTCGCAAATTGATCAGAGGAGAGAGATTAACCTGCTTACACCACTCGCTCCTTCGCCAGCCCCGCCCTGCCCCCCGTGGGGACCCTGGGAACACCGGAGGGCGTGGCACCCGGGTGAACGCTGGGTGCTCGCACAGCACTGTGCGGCGGTGCAGACGGGCTGAGGACGAGCAGTGGGACACAACACACCCTGAAGTTCTTTTTATTTCCCTGAATCTGTTTCTCAGCTCATTCCATTTTATCACAGACTCTCTTAAGTAGTATCATTTAGCCTGACCAGCATTTATGAAGTACCTGCTGTACCCCCAGAGCTGAGCTAGGCGTTGCCCCCAAATACATCTCTCGGACCCACAGGGAAGTCCTTCAAGCCCTCTTTGCCCCGTCGCCTCTTCCCCTTCAGCCCGCTGCGCCCCCACCCTGAACGGCCCTCACGGGACACCCGGTATCAGTTCAGCCTCCTCGACAGGATCCTCGCGCTGCTTATGCTCACCCCGCACGTGAGCCCTCACACCACTCATTCTGCTCCTATAGATTAACCCTTCCCTTCGGTCCATAAAGTCTCAAGCATCTTGCATGTAAAAATACTTCATCTCTTTTAAAAACTCAAGCCTCTACAAGAAAAGCCATTCCTCTCACTTACTCTGCTCACTGCCCCTTTTCCCCCCCTCACCAAAACACGAGTTCACGGGGACTCTCTCCCGTCCCCCCAGCTGCCCGAGTCCGGCCCCGTGTCCGTTCTCGCACGGACGGCCCACCGGGACGGCCCATTCACCTGGTCTCTGCCTTCCCTTTCACACAGCCCTGCCTCACCTCCCTCCTACCCAGGCTGCCAGAATGCGCTTTAGAAAACCCAAACCAAACCAAACATCTCCCACACTTAAAACAAGTCTAGGACTGTTGTCTCAATGTTAAAATCTAAGCCTTCATGGAATCCAAGGCCCTCTGCCATCTGGCTCCTGTCTTACCGGTAGCTGTAGAAATCCTCATCCCCTCTGAGCCCCCCCATCTTTATCAGTGGTACCTGGACTCCAGACCCTGCCTCAGTCACGACGGTTCCACGACGGTTAGCGCTCCCGCTGCCCCATCTTTTGCACTCCCATGCTCCCTTCCTGGCTCAGGGTATTCCTTTTTCTCCCCATTTAAGGAAAACTGTTCATTCCCGCAGATTTAACATCCAGGGTTGTATCAGTTTCAGGTGTTCGAGACAGCGATTCGCTGACTCACTGACTCATCCGTCCAGATCTAGCTCCCGAATCGCTTCCTCTGTCAAGTCTTCCCGACCGCCACCGCAGCCAGAGCTGGTCAGCCCTCTAGGGACGGCCCTTCCCCGTGTGCTCACCTCGGCGGCAGCACAGCACACCTGGTAATGTGTCTGCCTCCCTTTCTAAACCGTCAGCTCCTTGAGGTCAGCGGCTGCTTTTGAATCCATCGTCGTACCCCCTGGGCCTACGATTCCAACAGGCACTCAACAAAGGAAAGTAAAAGGTGGAATACAGAATGAAACTATGACCTCGACCTCAAACAAATGTAAGCGTGAACGTTAAAACATGCCCCTACCTGGTAACTGACGGTTTTCTTCCCATCGCTTCCGGTCTGAGGCAAAGTCAGCGGGCCAGACACGATCCAAACGTCTTCAAATCTCTCCGTCAGCTCTCGGCAGTACATTTCCATTCTGAGAAACAGAGCAAACTCTCACAGACACAAACACAGAAAAGCAAACCGACCACTACCAAATCCCTAGGAAAGAGATCAGGAATACTGAGCTTCACAAATGAGCGTGAACAAGACAATATTGCACAAAACATCATGAGCACAGAAGCAAGAATCGTGGCACATCTTTACCGCAGAAAACTTAAAAATTACACACATTCATACAATTATCTACACTTTCCTGTGTGCACTGAGTACATACTTCAGAACTGAAATTTTGTTTTCTCTTCTCCTTTATCCCTCTGTGTTGTAGTTCTCAATCTTTTTTCAAGAGTTATACATCATTTCAACAAGTGGATACACCTTATTTATTTAACCATTCCTCCTGTGGGGGACATGGGTTCATCCCAACATTTCTTACATAAGGCAACATTCCTTAGGATAAACTTCAAGGGCCAGAACTACTTTTCTGAAAACATATTTTAGTAACACTTGATTATATGCAACAGCAGTATTTTTAATGGTATTGTGCCAATTTACTCTATAACCTCCAAAAAATGACACTGTAGCTTCACCACAATCCCTTCCCCACTGGGATTTATCATTTAAATGGCTGCTAATTCACTAGATGAAAATGGCGAGTAGTTAGTTTAATATGCATTTTCTTACACTGCAGTTGGGAGAGATTTATGAGAAATTACAATGCATGTCATCATCCCTCAGGTTCCGGATCTAAAAAATAAAATCGACGGTACTGTATTTCACAGCATATATGCTTAATTATCAGGTAAATTTTCCTCCCCAAAAAAATTTCCCTTAGGACAGGAAAATCTTAAGTTCTTCTACAGGTATGCAACCAGCCAAACACAAAGGAAACTGTAAGACAAATATCCCAGGTCGTCAACAAATAATTAGCAACGACAAAAAAAAAAAAAAAAGAAAAAGAAGAATTAGAAGGGAAACCTACAGATCAAAAGAATATTAAATGAACATATCACCCAAATCTATATGTGGACCCTGTGTGAATTCTGATTCAAACCAATCAACCAGAAAAAAAAAGATTAAAGACAATCAGAGAAACTTGAACACTTAACTATAAAATCGGTAATAAGGAATTACTGCTAAATTTTTAGGGGTAATAATGAAACTTTGCTTCCGTTTTTTAAAAATCCTTATCGTTTAGGGGCACCTGAGTGCCTCAGTTGGTTACACATCTGACTCTTGATTTTGGCTCAGGTCATGATCTTACAATTCATGAGTCTGAGCCCTGCGTCGGGCTCCTCACTAACAGCATGGAGCCTGCTTGGGATTCCCTCTCTCCCCGTCTCTAAATAAATAAATGAAGTTATTTTAAAAATCCTTATCTTCTAAAGATACACATGAGAACACTGACAGGTAAGACAGTACAGCTGTCACCTGCTTAAAACAATGCATGGGGGCCGAGCGTGTAGACAAAACAAACGCTGTGACCACTAAAGGCTTTCCAGTGTGCGGTGTTCCCCGAACTGTTTTAAACCACGAGACTGTTTGGCGAAAATGCAACAACCCGGAAGGGCCTCAATCGGTGCTAGTTTTAGATGCTTAGAGACCCCCTGACAGAACTAGCGAGGTGTCAGAACCCTGCAGAAGGCCTAGATGGTTGGTTTTGTTCCTAAGTTTACGTATTTATCTTGAAAGACGTTCACGTGTGCCCAACCGGGGAAGGAGCAGAGGAAGAGGGAGAGAGAGTCCCAAGCTGACGGCATGTAGCCCGACACAGGCCTTGATCTCACCAACCGTAAGATCATGACTTGATCCGAAATCAGGATGCTCAACCGACCGAGCCACAGAGGCACCGCTCCTAACTGGGTAATTTGATAGTTGGGTTCTGTCAAAAACTGGTTAACAGTTACGTTCAACCGTACCAAAACTTAAAAAAAAAAAAAAAAACCTCAGCAACTCTTGAAATACAAGTAGAAAAACATTGGTGTGCTCTGGACATACTCCAAAATTTTTTAATGCCTCTATAATATTTTGAGTACTTTCTTCCAAAATTGGACTTCTGACCAGTGCAAATACGGTCAAGCGGCCGCCGGCTTTGAAGCGTGAACTCCCACAGAGACTGGACTCCTGACACCGCACGGACCACGGGTCCAAAGCACTTACCGTCAGCAGGGTCAGCCTTTGATAAAGAAAGAGAAACAGCTGACGGACGCACTCGCACATTCTCCGGGCGCATCGTTTGTGTCCCACAGAATATCACGGTGCACCCCTCCTCCCTCACCTGTTCCAGTATCCAGCATTATTATCAAAATTCTGAGGCACAATGTTAGAAAGGTAGAAGGTTTCAGCCATAGCTTGCTGTGAAAAGAAATAAAAATAGTAACCTGCACAGAAATGCCTTCCTCTTTCAGATTTTACAGAGACACAAAAAACCAGGTCCTTACACATTAGCTCTAGGCAATTACAGTGACTACTTGTTTAAATAAATGAAACACAGTTATCCCAGGTCAGAAAGCCCAATGCAGATTATTCCAAATAGGGACTATAACAGAATAAGCAGTTTGGTATGCTGGCTTTCTTTACAATTCTTAAAGTTCAAACCTTTATACAGACTCTATGAACAAAGTTTCCAATGTAAAGCTAAAGGGTAAGTTTTCGGCCCCTGGCAAAGAGTTTCTCCATAAAGAAACCTTATTTAAATAATATAATACAAACATTTTAGTCAAGTGACAGAATGCCTTGTTCTTCCGAATTTCTGGCCCCTATGTGTTCACTCATTTTGCACTTCTGACCCAATACAAGGCTGTCATTGCATTTCCTTCCACTGATCTGTATTAACTGCCAAAGCCACCAACCACCTTCTCTTCAAGCAACGGTTCTCAACCTTGAACGCACACTGAGAGAGAGCTTTAAAATACTGGTGCTGGGGTCCCACCCCCTAGAGTTTCGGCTTTAACTGCTCTGGGCCTGGGCATCAGGATTTTTTAAAACATCCCAAGGTGATCATGAGCTTCTAAAGCTAAAAACCACTACCTTAATGACAATAGTCACCAAAATTGATGCAATAAATGTCCATGTCATAAAAGACACTTCTCTCCTTCTTTACTAGAGAACTTACCCTAAAGTAAAGAACACTAGAAATACAGGACAGCTAAGTGTGATCTGCGATTCACCACTGAGTACGGGGCCAAAGGAAGCTGCACAGAACACCACCACAACAATCCGGCAAATCTGAGCATGAACTGTATATTAGAGATTACCAGGCACAAATATTCAAAACTACACGCGCTTCTCGGTATGATACTCTTGTCATATATACGAATATCCTCATTTCTTAGACAATACAGTCTCCTGAGCAACGTCTGTTTAGGGATAAAGTGTTATGATGTCTGCAACTCAGCGCTGATGTTGAAACAGATTTCCGATACATACGTATGTAAGCACACGTAAAGAAAATGTATCAAAATGTATTTGCTGCACGATCTTTTCCATTTTTCTACAGATAAAAATGTGTTGGTTGTTCTCTCAACTTTGCTACAGGTCTGAAATCTTTCAAGTAAATAAATATATAAATAGCTCCTAGGGGTCCTCCAGTTCTTTTACATAGCATTTATAGTTTTACTTTCCAACCTGTTTAAGAATGTCTCACCATCTGAGCAAAAAGAAAAAAAAAGAATCAAAGTCAGGAAGAAAACTACAAAATAGGAGTGTAGTAACCCTCAGATGTTACGGCTTGACTCCTGTGCCCGTAACGTCCCAGCCCCATGGCGTACAGACCGCCAGCCCCATCCCCCCACCCCCCCACAAATATGCCTACAGACGAAAATTTGTTGTTTCCTGCCGGCGCCATGTGTCCTCGTGACCACCCACTCCCAACATAGTCCTCATTGAAGGCACTGAAGGTTGCAGGGATGTTGGGATCAGGCTTGAATTTACAATGTTTTCTGTCCGCATCACCTAGAGAAAAACACGCAAAATGGGTTTGTTATCAGTGGATAAATATTCCTGAAGATTCTCTAAGCAAGGCAAGCCGTCCGCTCCCGGCTAGTATCTCTCTGAGTAGCTAGTACTAAGTGACTGTGTGCATGTCTCAAGTTCCTGGGATAGTTCGGATGCCTCATCTGAATTTAGCAAGGACGAGTCCAGGAAAGAATGCTCTTCCCACAGCGGCTGTATCACGTTCTTGTTTCTAGCCGTTCAGATCATTGGAGAAAAATCGCTGGGGCAGTATCTAAGTTAAATTATGACCAAATAGCTGAACTATATAGAAAGCGGGCTACTAAATAAAGACCTTCATGTATTGTATTGTGTGCAACTGTACTTGATAAGTTTATATGTACTGAAATAATGGATATATATAGACACAAAACAATTTGTCCTGGGCAGGCACAGCCTCGGGGAGGGTGAAAGTGTCTCTGATATCTTGCTTGCTGCCTCTTAAACCATGACAAAACAAACATTTAGGTTATGAGTTCGACTCAGAAATTCCTGAAACAAAGTATCTGAGTGCGACATGGGAGAGAAAACAGCTCAATTTTATTTATATTCCGACACCACCAGGATAGTTTGCCACAATGGATACCACCAAACGCTAACACTACACTTTCCGCTGCCATCAGGCCAGATCTTGTTAAACTGCAAAAATGATGGGGATAAATGAAACATATGCAGGCTGCTATTCAAAAAAGTTTAAAATGGAGACCAATGAGGTCACTGATTCCAATGTCTTCTCATTCAGCCAGAAAAATGTTAAATGGTCAGATCCCAAGACTCAGAATAAATTACCTACTACCTAGCTTTTTAGAGCCCTGTCATAAAGAAAAAAACAGCAGAAGAGTTGTTAGTAAACTTCTCTCAAGTGTCATTACCACTGGAATCACTTCTTTGAAAGCCTAGTTATCTTGAAAATTCATTTGTAGGAATTTCTGAAAGCCGAGGAAGAAGACGCCTTCCTTGAGACGGATATAAATTAGCTCCTATCAGGTCTCTGCAGGCACTGCCAGTGGAAGACTACGCTGAACCCAGCTCAGGACCCAGCTCAGGACGTAAGGACTTTATCTACACAGGCTACATGGCTTTGGGCTGTAAGTGTGCATGATGGCCAGTAGGTGGCCTCAACTTCTCTGGAACAAATTTTTTGTTTTCCTTTTGACCCTCTTCTGCTCCTGGCCAAGACCATCTCCCGCACAGGCCCTGATGGTGAGCAGGCAGGCTGGTTCTGGCTCACCCACCCTCCCACAGGGCGCCCTCTGGGGTCCAGGCTAATGTGGGAGAGTCTCCTAGAAGACAAGGTCTCCCTACAAAGGTGCGGAACCAGAAGTAATGTGACTTTGCTTTACCAGGACCGTCCTTACCTCTCTGGATTCTAGCTCCCCCCCCCAAATACTGGCTTGGCAATCCACTACTATCATGTTGACTCTTTTGTGTGTGTGTGACTTTTTTCTACATACTTCTTACCTACTACTACTAACACTGCCTGTCGTTTTTTTAGCAGAGTTAATCTGAGTAATTTTGTGTGTCATTATGGAAAACAGAAGACTCTTTAGACTAAAATCAAGTAAATGTCACATACACTGCTTCCTGTTCTCAAATATTATTTTACCTCCTCAAATTACACAGCTCCCAGGATTTACAACATGAAATGCCTTGCTCTTCTTACATGCCTCAGAAAATGGTAATTTAATCAGATGAAATTAGAAAAACTGAAATTCCTTACATCTTGGGAAAAGTCATGTATTTAAAGGAAATTCATTAGGCTTGAGACTAAATCAAGTGAGTTTCTCTTGATGTAAATCTCTAATCAACTCTCAACTGCTATGATAAAGTTTCCAACTCCACCAGTGTCCTCCTAGCCGCTAGCAGTCCAAGGCTTCCGCTATCTGTTGGGTGGTTTGACTCTAGAGAGTCACAAACATAGCACGTGCTGGAAAGCAAAGGAGAAATAATGTGTGGGCCTACGGCAAATTAAAAGCCAAATGAAATATGAATAAACAAATATGACAAAAAGTAATACCTTATTACATAAAAGAACTCCCACAAATCAACTCAAAAAACCACATCTCAACTGAAAATGGTAACAATAACTGACGAAGAAGGAATAATTCACAAAATACTAACTTTCACTGGGAACCAATAAATGGAAATAAAATCAGCTATTAAATTGGTAAAGCTCAATAATGCTCACTATGGGTGAAAAAGACAGAACAAGTCGTTAATGGCAGATACCGTAAGCTGGAGTAATCTACACAGAAACCAACCTAACATTAAATATCACCTTAATTACAGGAACACACCGAGTCTCGAAAACACACAGACTTACACACCTGCCTATCTCTCCAGTCTCGTTTCACACATTCTCCCTTGCTCTGGCCGCTCTGGCCGCTCTGGCCCTAACAGAACCAAACTGATCACGTTGGGCCTTCAAAGACGCAAGTGTGTTTTTCTCTCTGTCTGGAATGCTCCTGTCCACACACCATCACCCACCCAACTCCTCTGCCTAGGTAACAAACAGCCATCCACCCTCCAGGTCACTTTCTTAAAGGGAGAACTCTTGCTAATCAAAATCAAGTTCTCCTTCATCATCTCTCATCACATTCTTTACTGTTCCTCACTTACACTAACCCACGTTTCAATCACGTGTCTCTGGGAACAGTCATTACCGAAAGCAAGTGTACATACAGGATTATCGGTTTGATAGGTCACCCCACCCACCGCCTGACTCAAAGTGCCACGAACACAGAGACCACCTGCTCTGGCCCCAAGGCTCAGCACATGCCCGATACATGGCAGGCACTTTAAAATCCTCGCGGCGATGATGAATGAATGGTGCTCGTCGTAGCAATATTTAGGACAGACCTTCCAACTCCTGTCAGGATATGGAGCCTCTCAGCCCCTGAGGAAGCTGGGAAGCGTCTGGGGCTCCCTGGCTACCAGGTAGGTCCATTTACCTAAGTGAGGCCTACAAACATCACGATTTCCTAAATGTGCTATCATGGGGAAAAAGTGGACTCAACAGTCTTCCTTGTTCTACATCTGGAAACATCCTTCACCAATGCCGTCACTTCTAACCACCTACCCATTATCTTGCTTTTGGATATATGTTCAAGAACCCATCTGGGCACCCGCTTTGACTGATCATATGACAAGGCATGATTAGTGTAATGCCTAGTCTCTGTTCCAGTTAAAGGGACTCCAAACTGTTCCAAGAGAGCTTTTTCTGCACAACCTAAAAATAAAAAATGGGGGATGGGGGACAAAAATAACAAAAGGTTAGTGACGCTTACTAGGAACCGAAAATGATAAGCAAAGGGGGAGGGGTGAGACTTACCGAGGACTGGCTCAAAAGTCTAATCAACCAGATCTCATTTTGCAATTACAATATAACCTTGGTTTGCGATCATAATTCATTCTGGACACATGCTTGTAATCCAAAGCACTTGTATATCCAATGGAACACTACTCAACAATGAGAAAGAATGATGTCATGCCATTTGTGGCAATGTGGATGAAACTGGAGGTATCATGCTAAGTGAAATGTCAGTCTGTATACGGAACTCAAGAAACTTAACAAGACCATGAAGGAAGGGAAGGGGTAAAAAATAGTTACAGAGGGAGGGAGGCAAACCATAAGGGACTCTGATATACAGAGAACAAACTGAGGGTTGATGGGGGGGTGAGGGAGAAGGGAGATGGGTGAAGGGCATGGAGAGGGCACTTGCTGGGATGAGCCCTGGGTGTTGTATGTAAGCGATGAGTCACGGGAATCTACCCCCAAAGCCAAGAGCACACTGTATACACTGTATGTGAGACAACCTGACAATAAATTATATTCAAAAAACTAATAAAATTTTTAAAAAAGCATTTGTTGATCAAAGTGAATGTCCAGAACCACTGGCTCGGTTGTGATCATGTGACATTTGGCGTCAGTACGACTCCGATCGCAAGACTCGGATCGCAAGACATCGCTCGTTTGTCAAGTTGAATGTATTAGAAGTCTTATTAGCCCATCTTGCAGGGACACTCGCAGAACAAGTGACTCGGGGTCCAAGGTTTCACTGTACTTCCGAGGCAGAGGAAAGAGACCTCAGACGTCGCCAACAGTTGTGCCATTTTATCATGGTAAACTGCGGCTGTCTCGTTAACTTTTAAATAACGGGGGTGCTGGGTGGCTCAGTCGGTTAAGCATCCAGCTTCTGCTCAGGTCACGATCTTACGGTTTCTGAGGTCCAGCCCCGCATCGGGGTCTGTGCTGACAGCTCAGAGCCTGGAGCCTGCTTCAGATTCTGTGTCTCCCTCTCTCTGACCCTTCCCTGCTCATGCTGTCTCTTTCTCTCTCTCAAAAATAATAAAAAACATTAAAAAAATTTTTAAATTAAGAATTAAAAAAATCGGGGCGCCTGGGTGGCTCAGTCGGTTAAGCCTCCGACTGCGGCTCAGGTCAGATCTCACAGTCGTGGGTTCGAGCCCCGCGTCGGGGTCTGTGCTGACAGCTCAGAGCCTGGAGCCTGCTTCGGATTCTGTGTCTCCCTCTCTCTGTGCCCCTCCCCTGCTCGCGCTGCCTCTCTCTCTCTCTCAAAAATAATAAAAAACATTTAAAAAATTTTTAAATTAAGAATTAAAAAAATCGGGGCGCCTGGGTGGCTCAGTCGGTTAAGCCTCCGACTGCGGCTCAGGTCAGATCTCACAGTCGTGGGTTCGAGCCCCGCGTCAGGCTCTGTGCTGACAGCTGGCTCAGAGCCTGGAGCCTGCTTCCGGTTCTGTGTCTCCTTCGCTCTCTGCCCTTCCCCCTCTCATGCTCTGTCTCTCTCTGTATCAAAAATAAATAAAAAACATTTTTTAAAAAAAGAATTAAAAAAATTAAATAAAGATCTGATCTTACTGGGCTTTCACACCACATGCCCAAAGATCTGCCCCATAAAGTGCTGTGAATACAAAAGCGGCAAAGAAAAATCACGTCGTAACTAGCCACTGACGACGGAACGGGAAAGAGCCTACCTCGTTACATTTTAAGAGCTAGCTAAGAGCCAGCGTGGGGACAAAAGCTTCGCCTCTTACAGAGTATGGAAGCCCGGCGTCCCCTGACCGTCTTCTACGACATTCCGGAACCCCATCACAACAGCGGGACGCCCGGGACCATCCTTGCTGGTGGGAGGCCAGGCCCGCGTGCAGCGCGCGTCCGCTGCCCCCTCTCGATGCCTTCTCCGGGTCTGCGCCCCCCCCCCCCCAGGCCGTTCTCTTGCTAGATGCCAACTACCGGAAGGAGCGGTTCCGTCGGCACGTGGGGCAAGCGTAAAAAGACGGGCACGAGCTCGTTGTCACGGCTCAACCTAAGGCACCCTCGGGAGGCCGCGCGCAGGCGGCGCGGACGGGGGGCTGGACGGGGCGGCCGCCGGGGCATCGGCCCGAGCGGCGGCCGTGCGCGCAGCTCCTCCGAGAAGCGGACCCCCGTGCGGCGCGGCCACCGGCCACCGAACCCGGCCCCGCTCGTCTGCTCCGGGCACTTTCCCACAGCACCCCGCCCCTCGCCTCGGCCACCGCCCGACGCCCCTCTCCTCCCGTCGCTGGGCTCGCCTGTGGCTTGGCCAGAGCTGGCCTGTCCTCAGCTGCTAATTCTGCCTTTTTTTTTTTCGGGTTATTGCGGGTGCTCTCCGTCTGGACGAGGACAAAATGAGGACAGTTAGCTAACGCGTCTGCGAGAGCTCCGCGGAGTTAACGACCTGGCGGAGGTCACGGACACGAAAACACGTGTGACAAATACTTCGGCGGGAGAAGGTGAGAAAACGAAGATGGAGGGATATGGGCAGGCGGCAGCCCGGGGCACGCGCGGCCCGGGCGGGAACCCGGCCCGAACGCGGGCCGGGAAGGCAGAGCAGGCCGACACTTACCGTCGGGCTCCCGCCCCGCCAGCGCGGCCTCAGCGTCGGGACCCCGCAGCAGCCGCACGGCCGTGAACCCGCCTCCCGCCGCGCCCACCACAGCTCCCGCCACGAAGGCGCTCAGAAGGCGCCGGGAGCCCCGGAGGCGGGAAGCAACACTTCCTACTGCCATCTTCCCCGAAGGCCCCGCCCTCCGCTGCGGCGCACGCGCACACCTGCACGCTCGCCGGAAAGCCAATCGGGACCGCAGGCCCAAGACACGCATGCGCAGCCCCGGGCCGCCCGTAGCCTCTCCGGAGACACCAGATGGGACGGCGCAGGCGCACACCCTCCGCGCTGAGCGCCTCGGGAGCCCCCTGGTGACAAGTCTGGAGGCCCAGGTGTATCCCCGCCCCACCCCGCGTCCCGTGGATCCGGTGATGGGTGGGAGACATGACGTCTGGAGGGCGCAGTGGCGTGCGTGAAGAAAGTACCTTTGGTGCCACTCAACCGCTGAGCAGACGATTTACAGTTCGGGCCTCGGAGCCGCTCATTGCAAAACCTGCACCACGTTGGGTGTCTTCAGGACACCTGGCTGTGAAGTCACAGTGTAGGAGTCCTAACTTCTACACTTGATCTTAGCCAAAAGGCGAGAAGCGATGAGTCCTAACTTCTAAAAACAGCTTTGCACATCCTAAGGAGCTTCTAGGCAAGACGGTACCCCGTGCTGGCTTCAGGCCCTGAATCAGAGAGCAGGGGTTCCGAGGCTCAGCCGTTCTCCACCTCGGCTGTGTCCCTCCACCTCAGGGCTTCTGGTTCCTCTTCTTCAGATAGTAATTCTAGCATACATTAAAGATATGAATTAATTTGTTTATATATATAAACAATAAAATAATTATGAAGATGATTCGACCATACGCTTCTGGCGAGGATTAAAGATTATCATGTAGAGGGGCGCCTGGGCAGTTCAGTGGGTCAAGCGTCTGACTTCGGCTCTGGTCACGGTCTTGCTGATCTTGCCGGCGTGAGTTCGAGCCCCGCGTCAGGCTCTGTGCTGACAGCTGAGAGCCTGGAGCCTGCTTCGGATTCTGTGTCTCCCTTGCTCTCTGCCCCTCCTCTGCTTGCACTCTCTGTTAAAACTGAATAAACGTTAAACATTTTTTTAATAAAATTAAGATTACCATGTGGAGTTTAGGGAAGAACCTGGGGTGTCGTTAAGTGCTCTGTAAACGTCAGTAATTTTTACTTAGTCCTATTTTATGTTGACAAAGTATAAATCCAGACTGCTGAATGCCTGCTGACCAAGCATGGAGATGGTTTATGCACTCCCCCTCAAAATAAACTTTGCAGCGCAATCAAGAGCACTCCACGTGGCCTTATTAAGCCGGAGGCCTTCTCCCAACATCCCGCTAAGGAAGTGTGGATGTTTTGACAACTTCCAGATTCCAGGCCCCCTCCCGGGGAATACCTATTATAAAGTGGTTCTGTACATTCAGTCCCCTACCTGTGATCCTAATTGGTTGAGCTAGGTCAGCCAGAATCTTTCCAGGGATGGTGGATCTGGAAGTGTCTCTCCAGGTAGCAGAGCTGTGGCGTTTGAAACTCTGGCACTATCTGTAGCTTTGCTTCCTGCTAAGTGGACAAAGGAGCAGATGCATCTGGCTTTGCACTAAGCCAGAGGAGAAAACACTGAGACGTAAGTGAAGCGGCTGCAGTGCTGTGACCCCAGCTTCCAAGACTCCTGAAGCCCCGTCACATTTTGCCTTCACCCAAAGCTTGCCTGGCCCTTTGCCCCAGGAACCTTCCAGCAAAACCCCCTTTTTGTTCAACGGCTTCTATCATTTGCAACCAAGAGTCCTGACAAATACAACCAGACAATGCTGGTGTAACTGTAGGTTTCAAGGCTACCTTAGTTTTTTTTACCAGAATTTACTATATACATTCGTTTAAGAGGGGTTTGCTTGTCAAGGCCCTCTCTGAAGTGCCACGTGCCGTGTTAAACACAGAACGAGAGATAAATGGTAGGTGGTGTTTCCTCATCCAGATCCTGTATGCGGAAACAAGTGAACCCCACGCTTGGCCCCAGCAAGTCGAGAACTGGAAGTAAGGGCTGCCTGACTGCAGGGTATCTCCCGCTGGGCCTGTTTGCCCACGTTTAAGATGAAGCGATAGGACCAGTAGTTTTTATTTATTATTTTTTTAAATTTATTTTTGAGAGACAGAAAGAGACAGTGCAAGCAAGGCAGGGTCAGAGAGAGAGGGAGACACAGAATCTGAAGACAGGCTCCAGGCTCTGAGCTGTCAGCATAGAGCCCAACGCAGGGCTCAAACCCCTGCCAAACTGGGAGATTGTGACCTGAGCTGAAGTCAGACACTTAACTGACTGAGCCACCCAGGCGCCCTGGACCGGTAGTTTGTAAACTGTAACCAGGGGACCCACAGTGTTCCACAGGGGTACTAGAGACGGAAGGGAAGGCGTGGAAGGGCAGGCTTAATGGCCCCCGAACCCTCTTCTACTTGCTCACTTGAGCAAGACTGTTCTTAGAAATCAGTTTCTGTGTCCAGTTTCTTCGGCTGAAAGAATACCTCTGCTGAAGGGGAAGTGTGACCAGACGACGCCTCTGGCCCAACCCCCCAGCATGTCTAGCTTTAAGGTCCCCATTCAACCAGGTTAGCCTTGCTCTCCTCCTCTGTGCTTACCACTAGGGACATTCACTAATAAATGGTGAACTATGTAAATGTGAAAGAGTAAAATGGACCAACAGCTGGGCAGTTGGTTCCAAAATAAAGGGTCCCTTCATCGAAAATTTCTCTAAGAGTTCCAGACAGGTTGTTTAATCTTTTGAAGGCATGAAGAGAAAGGCACTGACCCTACCGGGAGGATTCAGAGCTGGTGTTTCCCCACGTAGCCATTATTAGTCCCGGGCCAAGAAAATCTTCTGTGACTGAGGAAAGCAGTGAGGTGATTTCTGGGGCTTTCCTGCTTCTTTGTTAGGCAACAGAGACGATCACTATTTTATTCACAGGGCATCATGTTTCCATCTAGGGAGAAAAGTCAGGAACTCCAGAACATTGAGACCTGGCTTGCTGATTCAGATCTGGAGGGGGGGGGGGCCTACCTGTGTTATTCTGTAGGGACCCTGGTACTCAGCTGAGTTTAGAAATGGCAGCGCCTGTGTTCTGCAGTAATCCTGCGTAACACTCATTTTCTAGGCTCCTCAGCTCCACTGACGAAAATCCTGCCCAGGGTTGTCTGCAAAGCATAGAACTGGGGGGAGTGGGTAAAACTTGGAGATGTGGTTACATATACCCTTGCCCTGCAGGAACTTAGCCCAAGTCCCAGAAGAGTCCATGTAGAAGCCCGGTGTCTGCAACTAGGTCCCAAGCTCCCGAAGGCCAGAAAAGAAGGCATGTGCTGCGCTCCGGGGCACCAGGAGGCCAGGGTAGCCCAGGGGCTCAGCCACTGCCAACGACACGCACACCGAGCGAGCGGGAGGGGTGGCCGAGTCGGCCCTGGAAGTGGAGCACACCGCTGTATTTATTTGTCGGCCTTGTCAGTGGGAGGACACCGTTGTATTTATTTCTAATTCCCGTGAAAAGAAACCTCTGTCCCCTGCCGCGTGATTAAGAGAGACAACAGGTAGTTTTATTATTATTATTTTATTTTCATATACAAAAAGATAAAACTTGAAATAGCTCTAGATTTTTCCTCCTATTCTGTCGGGGTGTGGCTGCTTCTTCACACAGGGGGAAAAACTACATTCACATCGGTTTATTTGAGGACCCAGTGCTGAGTTCAAGCAGCAAAACCCCAACTTAGCAGATCTAATTTCAAACTTGACACTCATTTCTAAAATTACCACAGTAAAAAGGAACAAAGATCCACTGCAAATGAATGAACTATGATACAATGTTCTTTCCAAAATGTCTTCATTTTGCAACTGTAATTACACGGATGTCTGCTTTAGGCCATTCTAGATGTGTGCATGTATATAATATATAGATGTGTGTGGGGGGACTTCATGTATATAGATATGTATATATACAAAAGTCCACACACTTTCCAGATCCAGACAGGGTAACAACACCAAGCTTAACTGTGTGTGCGTGTGTGTGTGTGTGTGTGTGTATTTTAAACATGATACTTTAGTATTACTTTTGTTAATTCAGTAGTATAAGCTATTTCTGTTCTACAAACTTTTTTATTTTATAGCTACAAGGGTGAAAAGTGACCTATTACATTTACAGCTCACATATCCTGGTATACAAACAGTACTTACTGAATTTGAGCCAAAAACTAGAAATCTGTATCTTTAGCACTTGAAGAGCTTCCTCACGTCTACAGCCTTAAGTTGTATACAAGTCACATTTCCAGAGTTTGCAAGTACTCATGGTTTTAAACTGCAAGAAACAGGTGAATCCAAACTTTTAATTACAATTGTTATATACAAGTTAGGTAACACAGCTCGGTAAGACTTTGCTATCCATCCTAAACCCAACACACACATTCTCCACTAAGTTAGACAAGTCCTTGGGATCTTCCTTCTTTTCCTTACAAACAATGTACAAATTTAGAAGTAGCTGGTAAAACTGACACATAAGATGGCAAATGACAGGTGACATTTTCTGTTGGTTCCAAAGTTGGTCCTGCAAATACTGTATTCTGCTGTGTTAACTGTGTGTCTGTTACATGCAGAAGCTCTTTTCACAAGAATTGACATCAAACTCAAGGGAAGTTAAATTTACAGTACTGTAAAGTTATCAGATTCGAGGACAAATGTGAAAAGTATTAACAGGTGAAGAATCCGGCCCTTTGACGCTACCGTCAAGATCATGTCAAATTCATAAGCAGATTCTTTCGTACAGTTGAAAGACGGCATTGTGTGGATTTGTGGCATGGAACGGAATCTAGAAGTACGCTCTATTCTGCGGTAACCCTCGCCCTCAATTCTTAAGTACCACTCAGTTTTCTTTGCATTTTTACAGAATTCTAGGAAGAAAAAAAAACGGGGGGAAAAAGCTGCTGGCATTTTCACAACCCCCCCACTCCCAGGAGGTCTTAACATTTCCAGATGAGGGCTCCTGAGAGCAGGAGTCTCCGCGTGCTCACGGCTCTCAGACTGCCTCTGATGGCGACGGGGGCGCTTTCCAAACCAAAACCCGGATGCTGCCTAATCTTTTCTGCTCTCACCTCTGCCATTGCTGGTCACGTTCGAATGAGCGCATTTTCCCTTATGGAGAAATTATTTGGCTAAACATACACTCGGCTCGTGGCAGGGCTCTGAGAAAACCCCGCTCGGGCTGAAGCACCCGCAGGGACTCCAGTCAACTGTCCACTGACCAGGGCAGAGGCCACACCTCCGCGGGCGGATCAGAACCCACGGGGTCGCACTGACCTTGGCCTTCCCCTGTCAGCAGGGCGGCCCGCGGGCGGCCCGCACGCCACGGCTGAGTTGCCACTTTACTCTCGGTCTGCCGTCGGCGCCCCAGAGACAAAAATTCAGATGTGGTGACTGCTGGTTAATTAAACTTCTTGAACTGGTAAAAAAAGGCTCTTTAAAAATATATATTTATTTATTTATTTAAAATACATCAAAATGACAAACAGCCACATCCCGCAAGGCCTAAGTTCACAGCGACATACGCTACAGACGTCTTCCCAAAATGCACAGTGGTGGATGGTGGGTTTTTTAATCCTGCCATTTAAAGGAATGTTCTACATGTGAGTTTCAATGGCTGGGAATGTGTTACAAAGAGCTCACCTTTGGAACCCGTTTGCGTGCAAGACCAGCCAATTGGATCGCTTGCCTATGCAGACACGAGAATACTGAAAACGGCAGAATTCAAAGAGGAACCCGGGAAGCACCGTTCAGGGGACACTCGGGACCCATCCCGCCACAGTGCAGGGGAGAGCTGGCCGGGAGCCCCCCCAGCCCCCCCCCCCCCGTCAGTCCTCGGGAAGAGGCTCAGTGGGAAACAAGTCAGTGCCCGTACTTGGGGTCCCGCGTGTGCACGTTCCAAGCCTGCAGTCCCGGGAGGGCCCGGATGGTGACGCTGCTCACCATGAGGTCTGAGGTAACTGGTTCTCACGACACCTGGGGCACAGAACCGTGTCCGGAAATTAGAGCTGGGAGAAAGGAAAAGGCTGGGGTTTCGGGCTAGAAAAGACAAGTAGAAAAAAGCTTACAGCAGTTGCTTTTGGGGGCAGGCAGGTGACAAAAACAAAGGCACAACAGAATTACATTCCAAGACGCGCGGCTGGAGGACCGAGACGCGCCCTTTCCCGGGGAGCAGGCGCAGGAGCGCCGGGCTGGGTCCCGGCGCGCAGCGGGGCTGCTGAAACTCAACGTGCTCCAAGTATAAAAGGGGTCCAAGGGTAAAACTGCACCCCGGACCAGACTGAGTAAAAAGCGCAGCTCGTTTAAAATGACACATTAGGGACCCCCCCTGACAAAGCCATCCCAACCCGTGTCCTTCCAAGCACAGCAGCAGGGGTCTGGCGAGCAGGCCTTCAGCCGGGCCCTGGTACTGGCAGTGACCATGCGAAGAATTAGCTTCACTATTCACCGGCCCTGTGTCCCCATCCAAAAGCCTCACCCAAATAACCATCCGCTTCCTGCCGCAAAATAGGAAGGCCAACATGACGACCGCCACCCAGAGCCACGGCACTCCTGCCGACCGCTGCCGGAAGAGTGGGAAGGGCTGAGGACAGCTAGGAGATGCCCTCTGGTCCAGGCCCTTAGCTCCTGAGGCTCCTGGTTGTGACTCGCTAGACGAACGCACGTCCAGGAGGCCCCGACCAGAGAGGACCCCGTGCACCTGGCAGCTCCCCATTTAACTGGACTGCTGTGTCCACACACCACCCCCCTTCGCTGAATAGTTCCTACACTGGAAATTCTGTCTTAAGAACTGGATGATTTGGTCCTACATAATTCAGTGTTGTGGATCACTCAAATCACCAAACTCTTGTTTCAAGTGTTTACAGCCTGAATCTGACTCGTCCCGCCCCAATCCGCACTCCCATATAATTTCGGGTCCTCAAAACGCCCTCACACGACCACAGCCGATGGCAGGAACGCACCAGCTCCCTTCCGGCTTCAGAACCCTTTGTGAAGAAGAAATCGCAGGAGGAAGCGCATACCGCAGGCTCCGCCTCCCCACCTGCAGGGGGCGGAGCCGAAGCGTCACCGGCCCACGCGGCCCCACGCGGGGTTCTGGCCAAACGAGACCCACGCCGAGACCCACGCCGGCCTCCTGCCCGCCAGGGTATCAGAGAGTCCATAGAGCCCCGGGAGACGGGCTCACACCACCGCACTCCAGTGTACATCTATCCTGAAACGTAAAGCTCATCACTCTGATTACAAAATCAGTCTCATCAAACTCACTAGACTTTATAAAAATAATCTGTGGCATAAAACAATCTCCACACTGTGCAGAAGAATCTGTCAGGTGATATAACTAAATATATATGTAGAGCTATAGATTTTTTTAAAGTAAAATTTCAAGTGTCATATCTCTATCATATAACCTACTCTTGTATTTACAGAGCTACCTAACAACATTCCGACGCAAACGTGATTGGGAGAAACAGAGAATGATCCCATGCCCAACCAACAGCAGAAATTCCCAGGACTCAAGACAGAACTCGTCCGTTTGTAAAAACAAAAAACAAAAACAAAAAACAAAAAACAAAACAGAACAAAAGCCATCCTCACCTGCCTAAACAGCATCCACTAATAATGGGTCATAGTTTTCCTAACTGTGAGCTCAAAAATGTAAACTTCGCAAAGAAACGGAACACGTTCCCACAGACGTCCAGGAGAGCCCTCGCCTGACCAATCCGCTGCACACACACGTGCCCACGCGAACGCCTCTCCAGGGCCCTGTGGACGGCGTGCCGCGGTTCTCAGAAGTGCGCTGGCCCCGCAGCACGGTCCACAGACACCCGGGGAGGAAGGGCAGCCCGGGGGCCGTGCCCTCACCCAGCAGGTGGAGACCACGCGCTTCGACTCATGAGGAAACATCACTTGTATCACCTCTACGAGCGACTGTGGGAGCAAATAAAGTATAACCAGTTTGGCACGACAGGGAGACACGGAGGACCCCGTCACAGAGCCCTCTTCATTCACACCTGGAAGATACAGTCACAACAATGTAAAAGCTTGGTAAAATTTAAGTAGTGGTAAATTCTTTAAATTCAAAATCTCGTCCAAACCAAAGATTATAATGGACCCAAAATGAGTATAAAATAGGTAGATTCAAATTATCCTTCTAGATAATTTGGAGCTTTACTTGCTGAGTCTATGGGTCTTTTGGACCCACAGTTTTTAAAATGTAGCGGAGTCAACTGAATTCATTTCCAAGGGGAGCATCTTCAGTTTCTTTTTGCTACAAAACTAAATCATTATCTTAAAAAACTACGCCAAGCCTTCTAAAGGCTTGGGATACATTCATAGGTGGATTGCTGGTTACAAATCAACTTACAAGAACCATACTAGACAACCACGCATATAACCCTGAATTCATCTTCTCTAGACTGAGAAAAAGAGTTCCTCAGCGGCATCACCGGGCCTGTTTCTTCCCCTAAAACATCACTGCTGATAAACACTTGACTGCGTCATTACTAGGCTCAACTCCTATTCGCTACCGTCTTAGTTCAGCTTTTACAAACAGCCACTAACCAAGGAATTCATGGCACCCAAAAGCGAAGAAAAGCCACTTTGCGCTCTGTCCTTTCTGGCTGTTCACCCTGGATGGGGGTTGAGAGGGGGGCATCGGTGAGTAAATTTACTGTGCTTCTTGGAAAGGGGTGGTCTAGGGGGCCCTTGAAATGTGAACTGGGTCTGGCCAGCCCTCCCAAGGTGAGCCATGAAGACCCCAGCAGCCTACTGCAGTAGCAGAGACTGAGGACCAAACGGCCTTAACTCCTGGGAAACGGTTTCCAATTCAGATCCTCATCGAGCAAGCCAAGGTCTGAGGATTAATGCGCGGCCGCTCGACAGCCAGGACCCGTGCTAAACCCTCACGTGACCTCATACACGCTCACCGCACTGCTAACACCACCAAATCCGTGTCCCCCAGGTGCTGGGAACCACACTGCGTCCTAAGAAAGGCAGAGTCCCATTTGCAGGAGGGCCGCCCAGTCCTCTTGTCCCAGATGGCACAGCCGCCTCCCCACCCTCATAGCTCCGAGCACAGGGACCACGTGCCAGGCCTTCTGAGCTACACACCGCAAGTGCACGAGCGTGCGCGCACGCAAACACACACACACACACACACACACACACACACACACACACACACACACAGCTGGGCTTGCCACCAAAGAAACCCCACACACAGCCCGAGCGCTCAGTGCGGAGCGTAGGGACAGCAAGGAGCAAGAACGCAGCAGCTGGAGAGAAAGGGAACCTCGCCGAACTGCGGGAGCACCTGCTCTGCCTTCAAAGCAGGACAGACAAGCATGACAGGACTGGCCCGGCCCCTGGGGCAGTGCAGGAACCAGCTCAGGGGCCGGGAGGGGACAGATCCTTCATGGGACTGCGGATACGGGAGCAGGAGGCCCAGGCCACTCGAAGCCGTTCTGACCTGACAAGATCTCTCTTGTTCTACACCCACGCCCAAGCCTAGACCAGAGGGATCTGGAGTCAGCCGCGGCTAGCACTCCAGGCAGCACCGGTCCCTCCAGGCACGACGACTCTGGGACCGACGGGACACGGAGGCCATGCTGACAAGGAGGGCGGGTGATGCTCGCCACCCTTCACAGCCACGCCCCCCTCCCTGCTGACAACGTCCACCGACAGCCCTCCCGGATCCTGGGAGGGACCAACGGTCCCCGGAGGAAACCTGGACGCCGCCAGTCCCTAAGGGCTCTGTCCAGGGCCCGTCAGTAAGAGTTCTTTGCAGGACACTGTGACACAGTGGCTTCCTCCATCTCCTGCTCGCTCCCGCATCTCTCTGGCTCAGAACGTCTTCCCAGTGAGCATGTTGCTTTCAGAGAACACACTCTCCCCCCAGACCACCCTGCAGCCAGGAGGCTGTGTGGATGGAGGAACACTAGAAAGGAAGGAACAGGGACCCTTGGTCACTTCCCCCCTGACTTGGCCACCCTCCCACCCCAGATGGGGCAGCCTCTCCCACGGGCAGGGAACATGAGGCCGGACTCCGTTCCCACCAGTCTCCACGGGAGCTTGGGAGGCGAAGGGGAGCAGTTCTCCGAGCTCCCTGGAAGTGGACAGTGAGTGAATCCTGGAGAGGACTACGGGCAGAGGCCCTGAACCTAAAAAACACAAACCAGAGCTCCACATGGTTCGCTCCCCAAAGGATACATGACAGCCAACGGATGCTTTATCTGAGGCCAAAGACCCAAGGGGTGCACCCTGGAAAAGGATCTTTTTCCTGTTTCTGCCACGGGCAGCAGTGAGGGATGCCGCCAGATGGGCACGCTTTACGACACAGCATGAGGGAAGGCGGCCTGGAGCCCAGAGAGCTGGCCCCCCAACCCCCCCAGGGGAGCTGGCCCTCAGGCCCCCCACCAGGAGAGCTGGTACCCCACCCCCCCAAGAGAGCTGGTCCCCCAACCCCCCCAGGAGAGTTGGCCCCCAGGCTCCCCACCAGGAGAGCTGGCCTCCCAGCACCCCACCAGGAGAGCTGGGCCCCAGGCCCCTCACAGGTGCTACCTCTGGACACTTCCCGCTCCTGCCAAGACCCCAAAGCCAAGGGCGCGCACCCGTAGAAAAGGCCCACAGGCCCGCCCAGGGCCCCGAGTCCCCACCGGCAGGCCCCACGCCGGGGCCACAGCCCTGCCTTCGCAGCCCGGCCGGCACACGACAGAAGGGACAAAATTAAAGGCGGACGCGGAGGCAGGGCCTCAGGGCTCCGACCACCCCGCGGAAGGCAGGAGCTGGAGAAGCAGAGATGCGCTCGCTGCCGGAGGTGAAAGCTAAAGAAAGCAGGTATGGCACTTTTCAATAAATAGTTTAAAGCTTTCGAAAGAAATAAATGGAAAAGAAAAGCAACTGCTGTAAGGCCTGTTTGGCTGTTAAAAATTATTCCGAGGGAAGAAAAATACCACAGCACAAAATAGTTAAAAAAAAAAAAAAGAAAAAGAAAATAAGAAAGAAAACGACTGAACACAGCTGACCAAAACAAAACAAACAAACAACAGTAACCACCCTGTCCCTGTAACCACACCGGCCAGCTCCCGGCCCGGCCCACGGAGCAGAAACGGAGCTCGGAGAGGGGCGCCGAGGCACCTGCCAGGGCACCCTGCGCCCAAGCCGCAGAGAAGGGGCCGCCGCCAAGGCCAGGCCCCGGCCAGGTGCTCTGGGACCGCGGCCCCAGGCACGGCACCTCCGCTGCCGCTGCTCCCAAGGAGAAGGCCTCGGCGGATGTGAGGGCCACAGTCTGACCACGTGACAGTGGGGTCACCGGTCATTCTGAACACTGGCCAAGCAAGCTGAGGGAAAGATCTGGACCTCCGTGTAGGTCGGGAGCAGGCGCCCCCTCCCACCCCCCCCCAGTCTGCCTCACCCCGTGGCTCACCAACTCACCTCCCCTCCAGAAGAAAAAGATCCAGTTTTTAAATAAAAGTCTCAAGAAACCACAGGGAAAAGCCTTCACAAAGAAGAGTGACGAATGCCCGCGCGGCCCGACAGCCACCCTACAGCTGATGACACTTATTTACAAGAGGCCATTACCGAACACAAATGGTAGCACTCCCTAGAAGACTCGAGTTTTTTTTTCTTTTTCTCTATTTCTTTCAAACTTTCTTGTCATAAAAGCCAACTTACGTTAAAATATACTTACTACGAGACAACACAACTAATAAAATATATAATAAAACTTACACAAGTAGAAAATTCTGAGGTATTTCTGGTTTGAGGTGGTCTGTGGTCGTGAAGTTTTAATTTGTTTTACGTTTCAAAATTTAAACCTCGGAAGCCACATAGCAAAGCGTGTGTGTATATGTGGATGTGTGTTTCGTTTTTAGAAACGTTTGCGTGTTTCATAAATTAAAAAAATTCAAATGTCGAAACAGCAGCATTAGGAACATTCACTGACTGGAGCAAGGTTATGGCGTAACAGAGAGACGGGTGTGGAACATGCACCTCGGTGCGGGGTCTGGAGAACGCCGCGAGCACAGCCTCAGGAAGGGACAGCGGGGTCCCGGCGCAGGGCGGGCCGGCGCCGCAGGGATCCCCCGCCCGGCTCCGGGAGGCGGCCCCGCGCCTCCACCTGCTCCTCCGCCGCCCGCGTTCATGGCGGCGTCTAAGGAAGGATGCAGTCGCCGGGGTGTGATGATCTGTACCCTCACCCAACCTTAAAATACGGCAGAGGAGACGTTTCGTCCAACACCCAGGCCCAAGGCCGTGGGAAGAACCGGCTCAGGGCCTCCCCTGCTTTCAGCCGTTCTCCAGACCCCGCTCCCGCCGGGGGCAGGCGGCCTCCGCACGGGCCTTCCCCTCGTTCCTGGGTACCTGAGAAGTCGCCTCCTGGCACAGGATGTCCTCCCAACGCGCCCGCGTCCAGTGTCGCTCTGCCCCCCCCAGCTCCGCCCGCCCCTGCCAGCGGCGGCCCATCGGCATCCTCCGCCGACACCCGTTAGCCAGGAGAGACGCGTCTGCTGTTTCTTGAACTCACCGTCTAAAAGGGGGGGGAACATAAATGGGAGCGGAGAAGGGGACGAGGCAGGGACAAGTCCTCCTCGGAGGAAGGTGTGTTCTTATGTAACAGTCTTCAAAGGTTCCTCTAGGTAGAGTTTGCAGCATTAAGTTTCCTAAGACAGAGATGGGTTTCTTTGTGTCACAGGTTCTGAGACGACCAACAAGGAGAAAGCGGGAAACGCGAACCCCGGGGCCGGGCGCTGGCTCCGCACCCGCAGCTCAGCACCTCCGCGCCCGCCGGCGTGTCCGCTGTCTGCGATGCAGCAGAGCCGTGTGCTGGTAAAAACTGATCCGATCCAAAAAATAATATTAATAATAATAATTATAATAATTATAATAATAATAAAAAGTCAAGGTAAAATAGCAGCTGCATTTCATGGGTTTGTTGGTGTTATGAGATTTCCAAGACAAAACACAACTCCTTTGCCCTCCTCTTCAGATCCACGCGTGTCCTGGGCTTAGATGCTCGACTCCTTAGGGGGCAGGTCCACGTTGGTGACGGAGGTCACCAGGGAGACCAGACAGTCCGAGGTAGTGCCGTTGACCGACCTCCGGATCAGGGACACGCGCTCCTCCACGCAGCCCGCGGACAGGCGCGCCTCGGCGTCGTGGTCCCAGCACTCCTCGATGGTGACGCAGAGCTGGGCCAGGCCCTGCACGTCGGCGGGGCGGGGAAAGGACAGCCCTGTCAGTGCCCCTCAGTGACAACGGGCAGACCTGAGATGTGACTGAGGACCACGCAGAGCCCACTGGCCCCAGCCCCAGCGGCAGGTCAACTAGCAGAGGCCCGGGGGGGAGCCGCAGGGGTGAGGGTGCCTCCTGCCTGCACCCACCTCCTGGGGGGAACTGCAAGGGTGAGGATGTCTCCCGCCCACACCCACCACCCAGGCCTACTGGCACCCCGCACAGCCTCCACACAGGAAGGGAAGAAGGTGGGACCCAGGCCCCTCGTGGGGCAGACACAGCTGCCTGCCTTAGGGTAGAGATATTTAAACAAAATCTTAATGTGAACCCCAATCATGTGCAGCTTCAGTCACAGTGGAGACCAGAGGAGGGCTGCATCCCACCCACTTCCCCCACCCCCAGATCCCTCCTGAGAGTCCAGGGCATGCGGTGTGACACCCTACTCTGGCACACACTGAGCAGAGCCAGGGAAGGCAAATGTCCACACCCAGGGGCTCCGGCCTGCCCAGCACCAGGCCACCCTGAAATCTCTCGGGGCCTTGGGCCCTCATCAGGGGGCTGGCCTGGCCACCCCAGCATGCCTGCCCCGGGAGACTGAGGACCAGCCTACACGTCCCCGTGCCTCAGTTTTCTCCAGCTGTAGCCCTGGGTTCCAGGGAGTAGCACTCAGCTGAACTTGGCCTCAACAGCCTGTCCGCTGTAAGGTAGAGCGCTAGCCCCCAGTGGCCTCAAGCCTGTCCCGTTTCCGAGTTAACCCTGAGCTGAGCAGGGGGAGGGGCTCAACGGAGCTGAAGGCAAATATCCTTCCAAGAGGGAAACGGCTTACACTGCTGGGACCTCTGGCGCCATGTCCCCAGACTGGAGGGGCCAAGATGCACGGCCCAGCCCATGCCCAGAAAACAGCCGGAGGCAGAGAACAGAGGACACCTAATTAGAGCTAACCCGTATCACGCATTTATGCGACAAGTATCCTGCCAGGCAGCGGACAGCACCCAGGGAAATCCACCACTACCCGCAGGAGACAAGGGCTCGGAGAAGTAGAGGGATCTGCCAGAAGTCGCCCAGCTACTGATCGGCAGATCCCGGGCCGGGGCCGGCGGGCTCCCCTGCACAAAGGGGCCACGTGGGGGCGCCCCGACGGGCCGGCCAGGCCACCTCCCAGGTGGGCACAGAACCTCCCCGGAGACTCTCCCGGTGGAAGGGAGGCTATGTGCTGAGTGGCCTCTGACTGGGCAGGGGCGAGGAGGACTGTCCCGCTGCCTGAGGCGTCCTCTCTGTGTCCCAGGCCCCCTCGCTCCCGGGCGCCTGCCACCCGGGCCCCTCACCGGGTGCCTCAGCCAGTGGTCCTTAATGGCGGGCCGCATCCTCTTGTGCACGACCACCTCCTGCAGCTCCTCCAGGGACGGGTGCTGGCCGGCCTCCTCCTCGAAGGGTAGCATGTACTCGTCCACGGGGCCTGGGGGGAGGGCGGAGGCCCGCAGGGTCACCCCGAGGCCTCCCCGCGCCGCGCCCAATGCCCGGGGCGCCCGTCCACTCACCGTCCGCGGCCTTGCAGCGGGACACCAGCTCCCACAGCACCAGCCCCATGGCGTACATGTCAATGCGCAGGAAGGCGTCTCTCTGGAAGTTGATGGCGCCCTCGAGCACCTCGGGGGCCATGTAGCGCCGCGTGCCCACCTGCAGGGGGAGAGGATGCGTGCTGAGGGCCCCACCCAAGCGTGCTCACCGCTGGCTGGGACCCCGCCGGGGCGACAGTCCGGGGGAGGTCACAAGTCACGGCGTGTATTATGCCGCAAGAACAACGTGCCGCCCTCCAGGCCTTGCCTTCCCCACGGGCCTGGTCCCCGGAATTCGCAGAGAGCGCCGAGCCCACAGGGGCCCTGTAGGTGGGGGCACCCCGTGTCAGCCCCCGTCCTGCACCCCCGAGCCTTTTCACCTGCCCGTGCGTGTCCCCTGGCGGCTTCCCGGGCTCAAATCGAACAGCCAGGCCAAAGTCGGCCAGCACGGCTGTGAGGTCACTCTTGAGCAATACGTTCTTGCTTTTAAAGTCCCTGTGGAGACAGGCAGACCGCGACCGAAGGTGAGCACCGGGTCCAAGCTACCTCGCCCTGGCCTCCCACCGTGCCCCCCACGACCCCGGAGCCCGTGCCCAGAGCGCAGAGCAGGCCACCCGCCCTGTGTGCGGAGCAGGGTCTGTCCTCCAGGACGCCCTCCCCCCCGCACCCCTTCACCGCGACGCTCTCTAACTGCACGACCCCCCCAGGTCAGAGCACGCGCCCCGCACCGGCCGGGCAGACCCCACTCTGGTCCGCACAGTCCCACGGACCGGCCCCTCGTCCTCAGAGCGGTTGAGGTCAGGCACACTGGCCTGGGATCCAGTCTTCCGGGGAAAATGCGCGTTAGGTGGGACGTGAGTGACAAGGTTAACGAACTTGTTGGGTTTCCGCGCAGGCCCCCAAGGGGCTGGGGCCCGCCACCCAGGCCAGGGAGGAGCAGGCTGCTGGCACCCGAGTGCAGCTCCACCGCTCGCAAGCGGAGACACTTCTGGTCCCGTCTCCCCTGTGCCTGTCAGTCCTGCTGTGATGCTTCAACTCAGGGCGTGGCAAACACACATGCTGAGGGCCACCCCGGCCCACCTACTGTGAACTACTGTTAGGTGGAACCATGCGGAAGGGTCAACCAACAGTCAACCATTCTGACCTACAGAAGTTGCAATTTCATACTGTCACCACTAAACGTGGTTGACGTTATGACCACAAGGGGCCCTTTAGCCTGGAAGCCTGGACCCCAAGGCTCGTTCCCACCAGCTGCAGGCCCAGAGCCGCACGACACTAGGTCCGATGACAAAAGGCTCAACCTCCCTGCACTGCCAGTGCGCCCTCCAGACGAGGGGCAGGGACGACACCGGGCTCACAAGGCGCCGTGTCCCACAGTCCACTCCCCTCTGGTCACGGGACTGACATGGCCTGGGGTCCAGAGCGGGGCCTGCCAGACGCCCAGCGGGAATTGTGATGATGAGTTAGCACAACGCTGTCGAGGTGGGGCCCCGACCCTCCGTGAGCCCCGGCCACTGTCCAGGCTGCACACCGCGACCCCATCGCTGCCATGAAACGGACCGCAGGTGCTCCGAGACCGCAGACCCGATTCGCAAACCCACAGACGCAGCAGGTCTTCTCTGGACCGTGAAGGGGGGCGCCTGGGCGGCTCGGCCGGTTGACACTGACTTGGTTTCAACTCCGGTCATAATCTCACAGTTCATGGGTTCAAGCCCCACGTCGGGCTGAGCTGACAGCACGGAGCCTGCTTGGGATTCTTTCTCCCTCTCTCTCTGCTCCTCCCCACCTCGCTTGCTTGTTCTCTCTCAAAATAAATAAACAAACACATACACAGATTTTTTAAAAAGTCTATAAAGAGATCCTAGGGATGACCAGGGAGTCAGTCGGTTAAGCGTCCAACTCTTGATTTCAGCTCAGGTTTTGATCTCACAGTTCATGCAATGGAGCCCCATGTGGGGCGCTGACAGTGTAAAGCCTGCTTGGGATTCTCTCTCTCTCTCTCTGCCACTCTCCAGCTTGCGATCTCTCTCAAATAAATCAACATTTAAAAAAGAAAAAAAATAGAACAAAAAGCGATTCTAACCACAAAGCCTGAGGACTGCTGAACCAACCCTCCAGCCAAAGTACTGGAGTCAGCACTGCCCCATGTGGCCACCAGGGGGCAAGAGAAAACCAGCCTCGGAGCCACAGGAGGCCCGGACACGGGGAAGGAGGGGCGGCGGAAGCGGGCCACCGCAGGGCAGCTGAGCATCTTCATGAACGTGACACCCCCCAGCCCACCCCCAGCCCTGCTTTCACCCTCCCGCGCGCTCTGCAGCTCCGGCCACACCACGGAAGACAACCGCCAACCCGGGCACCTGTGGGCAATGGACGGCTTGTGGCCCTCGCCGCGGCACCAGGGCACGTCCTCGTGAAGGTACGAGAGGCCTCTTGACATGGTCTCTGCCACGTGACACAGCTCGTTCCACGTGATGATGTTCCCCTTGAGGTAATCTGTGAGGGAGCCCTGGAGGAGACAGCACGGAACTGGGGTACAGGTTCTGGGTGCAGACCGGGAGCCGGCCCGGCCCGGTCCTGGACGAGGGCCTCAGTGGACGGTGGCGGGCCCCTCTCCCTGGGAGACTGGGACTGACGGGGCAGGGACGCGAGGCCGTGAGTGGCGAAGGCGCTGTGTCGCGGCGTGGAGGGCCACGGGCACACGGGCAGCGCCTCGGGGGCCGTCCGCGGGCGGGGCTCACCTTGTCGTGGAAAGCGGTGATGAGCCACAGCTCCACCTCCAGGCTGGAGCCCCGCTTCTCGGCGGCGATGAACTGCAGCAGGTTGTCGTGCCGCATGCCCGGCGTGCTGAAGATCTCCCGCTCGCTCTGCCACGACTGCTTGTCCTGCGGCAGGGGTGCGCTCAGCTCCCCGCACGCCCCCCTCCCTCCCAGCCTCGGCTCCGGCTCCGGAAGGGGGGCAGGCAGGGGACCGGCGCTGAGCTGCGCCCCGGGGCGCCGGCCGACAACGACCCCGGAGATCACCTAGGGCTAGCACCCGACTTAGAACCAGGGCCACCGAAGCCCGGGGAGGGGAGCGAGTGGCCGAGTGTCACCCACCGATCGAGACACAGAGCCAGGCCCCCCTTTGCTACGTGCCCTGGGCAACTGTGGGGGTGGACCGGGGTCCAACGCCCCTAAGCAGAACCTGATGTCAAAAACAAACCCCTGAAGCCAGAGTGGATCCAAGTTCCACAAGGCTCTACCCTAACCCCTCGGTGGGGCCCGTCTCTCATCCCGCCTGCGCGGCCCGGACTGCCCTGGGTGGGACAGCTCACGCCACAGCAGCGGACGGTCTGGGCGGCCCTCCCTCCCTCACCTGCAGCGGGAAGATCTTGACGGCCACAAAGTCGTTCATGAGCTGCGCCTTCCAGACGCAGCCAAAGCGCCCCCGGGCCTTGATCTCCAGCAGCTGCAGCGGCTTCAGGCCCACCAGAGGGGACGGAGGTGGAGGCCCAGGGTCCTGGGGGAGATGAAGGACTTCACGGCTCTGAGCTGCCCCCCCCCACCCCTGCCCTGCCCCGCGCCAGGCGGGTCTCACCTCGAGGATGCCCACATGGCCGTAGGGGGACTGCCATCCCCCACACCCCTGCCCTGCCCTGTGCCAGGCGGGTCTCACCTCATGGACGTCCACGTGGCCGTAGGGGGGCTTGCGATGCCGGTACATCCAGAAGGCCAGCAAGACCACGACGGAGAGGCCCCCGACGGGCAGCAGCGAGTAGGCCAGCACCGTGAGCAGGGCGGGGGCTGTCGGGGGTGGCTCGTACGTGACTGGGGGACACACGGAGCCCGGCGTCACACAGCCCGCCCGCCCACACACCTCAGGGGCCAGACCAGAGAGCCCCCCGGGCGCTCCCCACCGAACTCAGGAGCCGGGCCGAGTGCTCCAGGGCCGAGGAGAGGCCCCGGCCGGCCGCCCCGGCCCTCACCTTCGGGGCCGCCCGCCTCTGGCAAGTGGGTGAAGCGCTCGTTGCAGAAGTTGCCTTCGCAGCAGCAGAAGTACACCTGGGGGTTCTCCTCGGTGGCCACGCACTCCTGCCTGGGGGCACACAGGTTCCCACACTCGCTGGAGGCCACTCAGCCCGCCTGCTCTACAGGGGGCCCAAGGCCGGGCAGGGACAGCCAAGCGTCCACAGGAAGAGCCCTCCTTTGGATGGAGGCGGGGAAAGCACAGCGGGGGAGAGCTAGGACCCAGGCAGCACCCCTGCTTATCGGACATCCCCACTGTCTGGAGATGCCTGTGTCTCCCCCTACCCTTGAACGCCCTGCTTGCTTGCTTGCTTTCGCAGACATTCTGAAGCCCAGCGAGCACTGTAGCAATAGGAGGGCTCTGAGGGACTGGGGGGCCTGGTGGGGGAGGGGAGGGTGAGCTCTGGTGGGACTGGGGGAGGGGGGAAGGGGAGGGGGACTGGGGGCCTGGCGGGGGAGGGGAAGGCGAGCTCTGGCAGAACTGGGGAGGGCGGGCCTGGCGAGGGAGGGGGAGGCCGGCTCCCGCGCACCTGTCATAGCAGTTGAAGTCGTCCAGCCAGCAGCCCTTCTTGACCAGCTCGATGGTGCCGGAGCTGTTGCGCCAGGACGCGTAGCAGTGCAGCCGCTTGTCCTGCTCGCCCTCGCAGCGCTCCAGGCCGCTCTGGTTGGTGCGTTCCAGCTCCCAGTTGGCGTTGTAGTAAATGCACTCCCGAGTCTCGGCCTCCCCGCGCCCGGAACCTGTGCCGGGGAGAGGTGAGGCAACAGCCACCTGGAGGGGCGCTGGGAGGGGCCGGTGTCAGCCAGGCGGCCACACGCACTCCAAGGGGCTCCGCCCATGCCTGGGGCTCCTCAGTGGGGGTGGCGGCTGCTTCCTTGCAGCAGCCGAAGCGGAGGGTCCTCAACACCCCGTGCACATCGAATTAATGCGTGTGGGCAGGTGGCCGGTTGCTAAAAACCCATCCCGTGGGCCCAGCCCCTACTGGACAACTGAACCGGCAGACTCTACGTGCGTCACCACCACCCCTCCCGCTCCAGCCCTCCCCACCCAGCTCAGTGATTCTGACCAAGACCTGAAGGACCGCATCTGGAGAAACGCCGAGGGGCAGCTTCCTGCTGCTGTGACGCGCCTTCGTCCAGGGAGACACCGCTGGTGTGTCTCACACACACACACACACACACACACACACACGCACGCCATCCAGCCCGAATGGAACGTAAGGACCCTCCGGTCCAGAGACAACAGCTAGTGCTCAGCAGGGCAGGAGAAGATCCCAAGAACGAGGCCCGTGTGTTCAGGGTAAGGCTCCCAGAGTCACCCCGGGAACACGTGCCCAGAGCAGAAGGGCTGGCTTCCAGCCGGGCTTGGCCCCTGGTGCCCCGTGAGCACCCCCACCATGCGTGCCCTCTTTCACCCCCCACACAAGCGCCATCCAGGTGGCCAAGCCCTTCCACCCTCAACTGGCCCTTCAAACACGGCCTCCGACATCCACCTGATCCACCTCTCTCGCCATCCCTCCCCTGAGCAAGCCCCTCTCAGGCCGCATCTGCACAGCTGCCCCCAAGCCCTGCAATGGGAAGGGAAGGGGGAAGGAGATTCTGGGCCTGGCCTTGCGGCCTGAGCAGAAGTGCTCTCCGGAACCCCGTGGGGGGTACCTTTGCAGGCCACCCACGATCAGCCTGACTGCGATCAGCCTGACTGCCAAAACCGTACAGACACCCGAGAGGAGACAGCACCCAGCCTCCGCCTAGCCTCTCCACTCTGCTTGGGCCTACTGCGGGCCAGGGGCCTGATGCCACCCCTGGCTGGTATCCCCGCCCCAGGAAGGAGGAAGGAAGGCTCAGAGTCAGCCAGCCCACCAGCAAGCAGCCAGGAACCCTTGTCACCGTCAGCCTGCATGGCTGGCTGGCACAGCCAACGAGAGAAGACCCCAGCCGACCCCAGTGGAGAACTAAGTGCCCAGAGTCCCAGAGCCCGGAGCCTCCCTCACCCTCCACTCCACCCCCACATCGGTCATCGTGAGTGAAGAACCTGATACGCCACCGTGCATCCAGGCAGGACGATGGCTGGCTGTCAGGCAGGAAGCGACCCCCCCCCCCATGCAGAAGTGGTCATTCTCTAGTCACCGTACGCCTTCTGCATCTCACGGTGGTGACAAGAGTCTCCTAGAGGCCAAGGGCAAGCAGCAAATCTCCAAGCTCCAGGTGGGAGGACCCAAGGGTTCAGAATGTCACCGATCAGAAAGCCAGTGTCCAGCCATGGCTCTAGGCATCCAAGGACACTTGGCTTTGCTTTTGTTTTTTTAAGTTTGTGTTTTTGTTTTATATGTTATTTTGAGAGAGAGAGAGAGAGAGAGTAGGGGAGGGGCAGAGAGAGAGGGAGAGACCCAAGCAGGCTCTGTGCTATGGGAGCTGCACACACAGCTCACGAACTGCAAGATCATGACCCGAGCTGACGCCAAGAGCTGGACGCTTCACCGACCGAGCCACCATGCGCCCCTGGGCATCCAAGGACTCTTGCAAGAAGAGAAAGAGTCGTCTCCCAACTACCCAGGCAGCTGAGACCGGGCTTGGCCCACGTGAAGGGGCTGGTGTGGACGCACCCCCGTTTCCCCGGGGCCATGCCCCGCACCCAGCGTTCAAGGTTGAACCTGAAAGAATGGAGCGAGCTGTGGCGAGGGGTGCCAGTCCCTCCTCCGTCTTACTTCTCCCTTCGGTCACACCCTGCGTGTCACACCTGCCGCCATGTCACACCCCGCCGTCATTCCCCACTGCCAGGCTCTTACACACGCACAGCTTCCGAGCTTAGCACAAGGCGCTACCTCCGGCTGCAAGATGTGCCTCACCTTCTGCTTTAACTTCCGGCTCTTGCCGGGCGCCCGGGGGCTCAGTCAGCTGAGCACCTGCCTCTGGATTTCAGCTCAGGTCAGGATCCCACAGTTTGTGGTCCAAGCCCTGCCTCAGACTCTGCGCTGACAGTGAGTGTGGAGGCTGCCTGGGATTCTCTCTCCCCCACACTGCTCCTCCCCCACATGTGCACAAATGCGTGTGTGTGTGTGTGTGTGTGTGTGCGCACATGCTCGCTCTCTCCCAAAATAAATAAGCTTTAAAAAAAATCCATTTCCTTATAAACAAATTCCAGCTCCTCTCTCCACGAGGCCTCTGTCCTTCCTCCATCACCTAATTTATTACCCTTGACTCGTTGCCTGTTGTTTTTTAAAAAATATTTCAAACACTCAAGAAGTGTAAAAATAACATAACCAAAGACAACCTCTGAGAAAAACAGTGAACACTCATATTAAGAACTAAAACATCAGGGCACCAGGATGGCCCAGTCGCTTGAGCGTCCGACTCTTGATCCGGGCTCAGGTGGTGATCCCGGGGCGTAGGATCGAACCCTGCATGGAGCCTGTGCAGTATTTTCTCCCCGCCCCTCCCCCGGCCCCCCTCGACCCCCACTCGTGCACACACACTCTAATTTAAAATAAAAGAAGACATCATAAATGTACTTGACAACGGCTTTTTACACGTCAGCCTCCCCCACACGACAGCAAGGCTGCTGAAGGCAGGAGCCTTGACCCTGTTCAGCGCAAGAACTAGTTCCAGGGGCGCCTGGGTGGCTCAGTTGGTTAAGCCTCCAACTTCGGCTCAGGTCAGATCTCATGTTCGTGGGTTCGAGCCCCACATCAGGCTCTGTGCTGACAGCTTGCTCAGAGCCTGGAGCCTGCTTCCAGTTCTGTGTCTCCTTCTCGCTCTGCCCCTCCCCCTCTCATGCTCTGTCTCTTCTGTATCATAAATAAATAAAACATTAAAAAAAAAAACAGAACTAGTTCCAGACACGCGCTGGATGGACGGAGGGACCAGCGAACAGACAGAAGGTCACAGCTGTCACCTGGCTTGGGCAGGATTTCGAAGGGACGGGACAACAAGGCACGGCCTCAGCACGCAGCCCAAGCTCTGGAGGGCTCAGCGGACAATGAGCAACTAGCCCCTCGGCAAGGCCAGCAGCCCAAACGCTGACCGTGGCCTCCAGGGGCCAGAGCGCTCTCCAGGCCACTCGACCAGCAGGGACCCGTCTGGCCTTCCCCACGGGCAGGACCCAAGGGGACGGGGCTGGAAACTCCAAATCTCCAGGCCAGGTAAGACTCAAGTGCATAGGACGGAAGGGACTCCCATCCGACCGGATCTTCCCCCAGACGACCCAGTGAGGCAGCCCTGCACGGGCCCAACTTTGTCCACGGCCTTGCTCTGGTACTTCCTGGCTGTGTGACCCTGGGTACGTCCAGTGCGACCAGTGCCTCTGTTTCCTCATATGCGGGAAGGGGAGGATAAGACCACCGAATTCCTAGGGGTATTCCAGAGTCAAGCGAGTTCACGCACGGTAAGAGGAGACAGGACTGTGCTGGACCGTCAGCTGTTGTGCCCCCAGCAGGGCCCCTTCCTGCTGCCGAGGCCAGGCCTGCCCAGCACGAGGCCCCAGGGGGCTCCCAGGCCATCAAGCCGGACTGGACAGTCGACACCTCTGGGAGTTCTACGTTCAGAGTCCAGAGAGGACCCAGGGAGGCTGGGGGACCCGGCGTCCCTCCCACTGCACGATTCGGGGCCGGGGAGGACCTGGGGAGCCTGGGGGACCCGGCGCCCCTCCCACGGCACGATTCAGGGCTCAGGGAGGACCCAGGGAGGCTGGGGGACCCTGTGCCCCTCCCACGGCGCGATTCAGGGTCTGGGGAGGACTCGGGGAGGCTGGGGGACCCAGCGCCCCTCCCATGGCACGATTCAGGGTCTGGGGAGGACCTGGCACCCCTCCCACGGCATGATTCTGGGCTCGGGGAGGACCTGGGGAGGACCCGGGGAGGCTGGGGGACCCCGTGCCCCTCCCACAGTGCACCCAGGCTCTGCTGCCAGCTGGAAACCCAGGGCCCCCGCGTCCCTCCTCCCGGGTGCTCTGCTTCTGCACACGCTCAGCTATTTATAGCCTCTGGCAACACTCCAGCCACAAGGCAGCCTCTGCCTTTGAACAGACACAGAGTCCCTGCCCACGCTTGCTCACAGGGCCGGGGCACCCGTGCACATGAGGCTCCCCTGCCCCTTACCCGCTCGCCCCTTCCAGAAACAGAGGAAGCCGTGCTCCCAAGACGGGGTGCCTGCAGTACACCCATAGTTGCTGCCTCGGAGCCCTGCCGGCGGCCTCCCTCCGAGACCCCCTATTCCTGAGCCCCAGCCACACCGACCTCTGGTCCCCACAGAGGCCCCGCATGCAAGCAGCGGCGTCCCCAACAGGCACCCCCTCGGTTCCCAAGGGCCTACACCTTACTGGAAAGAAGACCCCCATCCTGCCAGGTCCTCGGTCCAGGTGGGTGGAGGACCCCGCTCCTGGACTCACACCTCCACCGAGGAAAAACCCATATAGACCCCACTCCCACATTCCGGGAGCTTAGCCTCAACAGACAGTTCCAACCCTCGGGGACAAGCGGTGGAAGCGTTTCCCAGTCCAGCTGGCCCCTGACACTGCCCAGTGTGCCCTGAGGAGAAGCAGAGATCCGCACAGGGCCCTGCCTATGGGGCACCACGGGGAAGGAAGAGTGATAAGACACAGAGGTGAGGACGAGCTCGGCAGAGCCCCACGGGAGGTGGGGGGCAACCGTGGCCTTGCCTCCCCGGCGGTTCCCCAAGCTCTGGGCTGGGGGTGCATCTAGCCCGGCCAACGTGTCCCAGGGGAGCTTGGGACCCAGCACCCAACCACCTGCTGCCCTGTACCCTTAGCCCCACAGGCCTTCCGCAGCCCCCCCTTCCTCGCAGAGTGGGTGCCCAGTCCCAGTAACATGGGCGCTGTGGACCAGCCAGAAAGGGATGTCACCCACCATGTCCACCTCAGGCCCCGGCTGGCCTGGCTGGCCATCAACATGCCGGGGTGCACTCCTCCCAGAAGCTCCCACCCCTACCTCTGACAGGTGGCCAGGTGAGGCGTGCCCAGCGTTCTCCCTCAAGGCCTGCCTCGGTGGTGGTGTGCATCCAGGAGCAGGGTCCTCCGCCCACCTGGCCAGAGAAAAGGGGCAGCCTTGCCCCAGCCAGCGGTCTGGCTCCCTTCCTGGGGGGCTCCTGCCTTAGGCTCCCCTAGCCCTGCCCTCCCTAACAGGCTTTTCCAGAGGAGCCAACAAGGGCCGAGAGACTGAAGGTCAGGGCTCCCAGCGACCAAGTTCATTACTCCCCCTCCCCCACAACCAGAGTAAGAAAGGCCAGAGTGTGGGCACTAGGAACCTAGAAGCAAGGGGAGGGAGGTGCACGGGGGAAGGCTGGACTGTGTGCCCTCTGTGGAGTGGCACCCAGGTAGAATGGGGCAGGAAAAAATCCAAAATGTAGGCACATTCTTATCTTTTGCACTTTGACACAACTCTTGAGTAGGTTTCTAGCAGCCAAACAGTTTCAGATTCATTCGCTTTTTTGCCCTGACCCATTTATTTGTGAGCCAGCCACGCTGATCCACATTTACTTAACAAACACCCAGCAGGCACCACACCAAGCATCTCACAAATAGTAATTCAACGCTGAACCGAGGCACAAGGAGGTGCAGGACCTCACCCAAGTTATCATCAGGGGTCAGAATCGGGGCTTGAACCCAGGCAGCCTGGCTCCGCAGCAGCGCTGCAGTGCGCTCAGCGCCAGTGCACACGGTCCACTGCGTGACGTCACCACAGCCTGAGCACCGTCCTCTGGACTCCTCTGCTGGTGTTTTCTCGTGCTCACATGTGGGAGGCGTTTGGGGTGCACGTTAGAGATGCTGGGTCACAGGTACGGTCATCCTCAACTCACTAGATACAGTCACACCGTGCTCCCAAGTCCCAGTCTGATGTGCCAACGCATGTCCCCGAAGACTGCAGCCCCGCTGAGCCACATCCTCGCCCCTGATATCTGCTCACTCGGTCAGCATGAGATGGTATATTATAGTTTGATGCCCACTTCCTGATTATTTATGAAACCGATCACCTTTGTATTTATTAACCTCTACTTCTGAGAAATGCCGTTCACATCCTTTCCCATTTTCCCGTTGTGCTGCTTCTCCTATGAGTTGTATACATTGTTTATACATTCTTGGTAATAAACCTTTTCTAACTAAATAGTAACCCTCTTCACTCGTTCCTTCACTCCTTACCAAAAATACTACGGATCTGAGGCTAACTAACACAGCTATGTGACGTTTCTTGTGGCTTTCTGAATTTATCTTTCTCTTTTCTTTTTAATCTTTAACTTTTTTTCCAGTTAAAGTTAACATTGTCTTTGACCTAGATTTGAGACCATTGCAGTCATGATCGCTGCTGTGTCTGCATTTGTTTTTTCTCTACTGCTACCACCTTTGGATGATCCTTTTTAATTCCCTACTTCAGCCACTTCTGGTCTGAAAATAATGCATGATTATATTAAAGCCAGGCTTTAAACTTTACTGGGTACTGTTTTGCTAAACACCTGCGGTTAATCAACATCTCCACCGTCCCTCACGAGAACGTAATTGTTCTAACCCCAACTACCTCCGTCCAACTATACTTAGTTTAACATTTGTATTAAATATTAATCTACCGTTGTTCTTTCCTGCTTCCCAAGGAAGACAGTATCTGTTTTATACAACTCAGTATTTTCTTTTTTTTCCTCTTAAAAAATTTTTAAAGGTTTTATTTATTTTTGAGAGAGAGAAAGACAGCATGAGCGGGAGAGGGTCAGAGAGAGGGAGACAGAATCCGAAGACAGGCTCCAGGCTCCGAGCTGTCAGCACAGAGCCCGACGCGGGGCTCAAACGCTCAGCATTTTCTTCTTCGTCAGCTTGTCTGCTCAGCCAACCCTCCTCCATCTCTGTTCTTCCTTCTGGGCCCACTGTCCTTCCGGAAGAATCTTTCTTCAGTAAGGCTCCTCTGGTAGAGAAGCATTCGTATGCTTTTCTGAAAATGTTATTTTGCCCTTTTTCCTAACTAACAGTTTAGAAGAACATAAACTTTAGATTGAGTTGTCTAATCTTGTCATTTTGAAAATATTATTCAATTGGCTTCTGACTTATACTATTGTTGCTGGAAAGTCTGCTATTAGTTTAACTTTGTAGATACTGTTTTTCCCCTCCGGCTACTTTCTTAGATCTTCTCTTTTTGGTTTCATTATGAGATCTGTGTCTATGTTTAAGTTTATTACACTGCTTGGAAAAACATGCTTTTAATCTGATAATTCGCCTCTATTATCAATTCTGAAAAATCCTTGACTTTTACCAATTTGAGTTTGGCACCTCCTACTCTAGGATTCTGAAATTTCTCTTAAAGTGTATTAGACTTTCCTTTTCTACCCATTATTTTAATCCTGCCTTCATATTTTCCAATTCTGTGTCTAGACACCATTAAAGATAATTCCAATTTATTAATTCTTTCATTAGCTGTATCTAATTTGCTGTTTAGCTCTTCTTCTTAATGTACAAATTCAATTAACTCATTTTTTTCATTACTAAAACTTCTATTTTAAAGAAATCTCTTTGTGATTTTGATACTTCCATTCTTTGTCCTATTTCCAAACCCCTATAACTCTATAATTTAATTTCATGAACATTTATCTCTGCCGCTCGTTATTCTGACAACTCTCACTCACGGCACCTTGCTTCCTCATGGGTCTGGAATCTGGGATTCTGTCTTCGGGTGCGGGGCTTACTAGGTCCATCGGGTCTTTTCTGGAGAAACTGCAAGGCCAAGTTAGAGGGGTGACCTTCCAGAGACGATTTACATTTCTGCTTCTGGCAAACTTTCTAGGACATTATCGATCTGAAATCACTGTGACTTCCTGATTTCGCATTTCCCAGAGAACACTAGTCGATATCTCAACCAGTTACCAACTCTCAAGGCAAACTACCGGCCTCACCGTCCACCATCCTCGCACGCTCCCCGCGTCAGCAAAGGGGTCTTTCTTCTAGTCCGCACTCTCACTGAAGGCACAACCCGAGGATGTCTTGTCACACGAGGGCCTCAGTCTCAAGTTCATAGCCCGTCCCTGGGCCTTCCACGCTGCTGCTAGAGGCACATCTCTAAATCAGGCAGCGAGGCCGAGGCCCCCGAGAATCAATATCGTTAGCTCTTTTCAGCTGCCTCTTGCTTCCCTTTCTTCCTTACACGTGCAGCTGTGCTACCCCTTCTAAGAGGATACTATACCGTGTCCAGCACTTCTACATCTCGTAAAAGGACATTTTCCAGCTGTTTTACTATTTCACGATCACTGCCAGAAACAGAAGTCCAGGAGCACCTTCTACAGGTGACAAGGGGGCTCCAGCTGCCTTCGCAAGCCCAGCCCGGGGCCAGGAACCGGGCCAGGCCACCTCAATGCGCCCCCAGCTCTAACTCTGCAGGCAGGCCCCCGGCACCAGCTTCCCACAGACAAGGTGTGGGTGCAGGGCCATCAGCCTCTGGAATACTTGCCTTTTTTTTTTTCAATGTTTTTTATTTATTTTTGATACAGAGAGAGAGACAGCATGAGCAGGGGAGGGGCAGAGAGAGAGGGAGACACAGAACCGGATGCAGCTCCAGGCTCTGAGCTGTCAGCACAGAGCCCGATGCAGGGCTCGGACCCACGAATCGTGAGATCGTGACCTGAGCTGAAGTCGGAGGCTTAACCAACTGAGCCACCCAGGCGCCCCTAGAATACTTGCCTTTTATCTAAGCCCCGTCATTTTTGATGAATGGTGGAGAGACAGCTTCCAGATAAAGGAGGAGCCCAGAGACAGAAAGGCTGGTCGGTAAGGGGCGGCCAGACCCTCGGAGCCCAGCCCCACTCACCACGGCTGGGGGCTGCCTCCCGCCCCGGCAGACAGCAGGGTGTTTTCTAGAGAAGATAAAACAGCCTCAGGACAGGGAGGCGGGGGGATGCGAGGGCACAGGCGCCCACTGACACAAGAGGACAGAACAGCAGCAAGTGAACAAGTCCGCTCTCCTCCCGCTCCGGCTCCCGGGGAGCCGGCAGCCAGGCCTGCACCTGCTCTCCCCGACCGGTCCCCACACAGAAAGCAGACGACGCTTCTCAGGAGACCGTGACTGGCTTCAAAAGCTGCCCGGTCAGGTCATCCCACACAAGAGCCCGCAGCTTCTCATCCGCACCGAGGCCCCTCCTGACACACGCACGGGTCTGGGAAGCCAGAGCCGCTTGCCTGACAGATAGAAACAGGCAGGCGGGGAAAACAAACCAATGTGGAAAAAATAAGTTTAGGTTGACAATGATTTCCTTTAGCATTTAAAGCTATCATTCCACTGTGGAGAGAGAAGATAACTTCAAAAATTCTCTCGAAAAAGTCAACACCCTCAGAGAACTCAAAAACCAATACACCCATGAGAAATAAATAGGATGTCACTGTTAGAAACAACAGAGACCGAGAGAGCTGTCAGGAATTAAAACTCTATGACGGCAGAGATGAAAATCAACAGAAGGATTAAAAGAAAAAAAAATCGAAGAAATCTCACAAAGTAAAGTTAATACAAAAATACAGAAAATAAGAGAGAACAGAGACAAGACAAGGAATCTACGGCCCAGTGCAGGCAGTTCAACACCTAAATCACAGAAGTTCTAGAAAGAGAAAACGAAAGGGAAGCAGCCCAGTGGAGGAAAACAGGCCCCCAACAAGGCCCAGAAAAGATCCCACAACAAATGTCTATCAAGAAAGGTCACCTGCGGGGGGCGGCTGGGTGGCTCAGTCAGTTACACGTCCGACTTCAGCTCAGGTCATGATACCCCCCAGTCTGCGGGTTCAAGCCCCGCGGCGGGCTCTGTGCTGACAGCTCAGAGCTGGAAGCCTACTTCGGATTCTGTGTCTCCCTCTCTCTCTGTCCCACCCCCACTCCTGCTCTCTCGCTCGCTCACTCTCTCTCTCTTTCTCTCTCAAATAAATGTTTTAAGTTTTTTCTCAAAAAAGAACCAGATGAAAATCCTTAAACTGAATAATCTGAAACCAAAAATTCACAAATACAAGTTGAGAGTGAATGAACAGAAATACATATACCGCGTCAACAGAGAGGGTTAGAAGATGAAATTTTGTAACACTAGGACGCCAACATGGATGACTTCCTTCCTTGCTGAAGCCCCATCAACTACTACTAGAAACCAATACAGAAATCATTTCTCAGGGGCGCCTGGGTGGCTCAGTCGTTTAAGTGTCCGGCCTCGGCTCAGGTCATGATCTCACTGTTTGTGGGTTCAAGCCCCATGTCGGGCTCTGTGCTGACAGCTCAGAGCCTGAAGCCTGCTTCAGATTCTGTGTCTCCCTCTCTCTCTGACCCTCCCCTGCTCACGCTGTCTCTGTCTCTCAAAAATAAATACAAAACATAAAAAAATTTTTTTAAAAATCACTTCTTGCCTCTATGAAACAGCATGTCAAAAGAACTGAAATGCTTTGACTTTTACTGGAAAAGCTTCCATTTTCTAACCTCTGTGACGTTTCTTCTTTGCTTACATTAAGCATCCACACAGGCATGGATAGATTTCTGGACTTTCTATTCTGTTCCATACTCCACTTAGCTATCCAGCACAGAAGCTTCCCATTTTAATTACTACAGCTCTACAGTGAATCCGGAAATCAGGCACGCCTCGTTCTTTTTCTTCAAGATAGCCTTGGCTCTTCTGGGTTCTTTGCGGTTCCAAATTGTTTTACTCTGATAAGGATTAAATCCTACAGGCGTTTTTCTGCTTCTACTGAGATAATCCTATGGGTTCCTTTGCTCTGTCAACACGGCAGACTAGATTTTCAATACTTAAATCAATTATGCACTTCTGAGATTGAGACACTCGGTCATGATATAATTTTTTTTACATATTTCTGGATTCTATTTGTGACTGTTTAAAGGATTAGTTCTATTTGTCTCTTACTCTATGTTCCCTTATCTTGCTCTCTTTTTGAGACTTCTCTATTATTCCATCTGTTCCCTTTATTAGCCTGAAAGTTATCATCCTTCTGTCCTTTAGCAGTTAGTTACCCTAGAGATTACAGCACGCCTCCCTGACTTAGCAAAACCCAACATTCATGGGTAGTGTCCTCCTCTTGGTGGCCAATCTAAGAACTTTTAGAACAATTAAATTCCATTTTCATTCCACTCCCACACTAAGCATGGTCGTCAAGTTTTGCTTTTATACGTATTTCAAACGCAGAAACACACCTCTTTCATAAAACATCCAAATATCATCACCTTCAATGTTCTTCATTCTTTTTTGTATCGCTGACCCCCCAGCGAGATCATTTACCTTCTGCCTGAAGAACACCCTCTTTACTTGAAACCTTCATTCTCGAAAGAGAGTTTCGCTTGACAGACAAGTTTAGGTTGACAATGATTTCCTTTAGCATTTAAAGCTATCATTCCACTGACTTCCATGGTTTTTAAGAAATTTGATGTCAACATAACCATTACTCTTGCGATTGTAATGCCTGGTTTCTTCTGGCTGCTTTTTAAGGTTCTCTCCTTGGTGTTCAGAAATTTGGTTGGGGTAAGAATCAGTGTGGGATTTTTATTTACCTCATCTAGGTTCACAGGGCTTCTTGAATCTGTGGCTTAATGTCTTTCATTCATTTTGCAATGTTCTTTTCTACTTCTTTTATTTCTCTTTGTTTCTGTGGCCCTGATCATGTGGATCTTCGACCTCTTCACTTCGGCCTCCCTGGGTCTTTCCCTCTCTTCTGTAGTATCGTTGTGTCTTTCCAGGGTTCAGTCCATATGTTATCTTCTGATACATCTTCCAGTTCACTAATTCTCTCTTCAGCTTCAATCTCTCTCTCTTTTTTTTTTTAATTTATTTTTGAGAGGCAGAGAGAGAGAGTGCAAGCAGGGGAGGTGCAGAGAGAGGGAGACACAGAATCCGAAGCAGGCTCCAGGCTCTGAGCTGTCAGCACAGATCCCGATGCAGGGCTCGAACTCACAAACCATGAGATCGTGACCTGAGCAGAAGCCGGATGCTTAACCGACTGAGCCACCGGGCGCCCCAGCTTTAATCTCTTGATAAAATCAACCACTGAGTTATTAACTTCTGTTAGTATACAACACAGATCTACAACAGATTTTTGATTTGGTTCTTATATATTTTTACAGCTCTCTACTGAAATTCCCACTTTCATTTCCTTGATCATAGCAAGCATTATTATTCAATATGCATATGATAACTCCACTCTGAAGCTCACCCACGTTTGCCTCAACTGTTGATGTTTCTGCTGGCTATCCATTTTAAATGACCAGCCAGTCATGATACGTACAGAACCGTGAAACAATGTGAGGTAAAACAATGTGAGGGGTTATATTCCTGTAGTAATGTTCCATGTGCTTCCAGCAGGCAGGCTAAGCCACCATTAATTCTAGAACATCTTAATCCTACTTTAGAGTTAATCTTCTTTTGGCTCCCCCTTGCCCCCATGTCTTTAGGGTTCCAACTCAAAAGGAGGGGTACACTACCCTCTATTTAAAGCCTCACAAGGCGATCAAGTACAAATGCAACCCTACGGAAGGACTAAAAAGGGACTCAAATGTCGAAGTCACTACCCAGGGCTCTGTTCTCACACAGACCCTGACCGGGGGGGTCTTCCCTGTACTCTGGGCTGCACAGTGCTTTCAGCCAGAGATGGTTCCTCGGTTTGCCCGTCTTTTCCAGGAGCCTTCAATAAGAGGGCTGGTCCGGGTCGTCACAAGAGGAAGGCTCCGTATCTACCTTTTACCCGGGCTGTAGACTGTCTTCAGGAACATATAATACCCAAAGGGCAGACTGGTCCCTACACAGACACAGAAACCACAGTCCCCTGTGTAGAAAACACTGTCCACGGCAAGTGTTTCATCAGACCCTAAGAGGAGAGGTCTGAAAAACAGCAGTTTCCACTCAAAGTTTAACTCGAGAGGGAAACAGAATTCTCTTTTGACCTATTTTGTTATTTCAGACTGTTAGAGACTGAACCGCATCCCCCCCAAAATTCTTAACTCCCAGTGTGACTGGAGAGATAAAGCCTTTAAAGAGGTAATTAAGGTCAAATCAGGTTACACGGGCGGGGCCCTAATCCGACAGAACTAGTGTCTTCACCGGAAAGGAAGGGAAGGCACGCACCGGAGGAAAGGCCCTGCGAGGACACAGTCAGCGGGCGGCTGTCCCCACAGCCGGGCCAAACAGAAAGGGCTCGCCACCCACCACCCCTGCCGGCTCCCTGGGGGGGACTCCAGCTGCCGGACGGTGAGAAAACCCTTTTCAGTTCTTGGAGCCACACGGTCTGTGGTATTTCAAAGCCACCGTCCTCCAGCAGCCCTGGCAGTCAAACCCACTGTGTGCATCACCCGTGCGGTGTGGGAAAGGCGACCGAGACCACCGTTCATCCTAGAAACAGTACCACACATCCGCTGTCACCTGCGTCCACCAGCGGAGCCTGATGCGTGGGCGTCCACAAGGAGCCCCAGTGAGGTGGCACCAGCACGCGGAAGGGGCCCAGGAAAGCAGAGGCTTTGGAGAACAGGCATCTCAAACTGTCTTCCCTAGCTCTTCAGCCAATGGCGGCAGTGAGCGAGGCAAGGGAACACCGCGCGCGCGCGCGCGCACGCGCGCGCGCACACACACACACACACAGCCAGGAAGTGACGCTCATCAGAGCCCCTTCTGGAGTGAGAAGCTTTGCACCACATTCTGAGTCAATCTGCAAATGTCTCCTACACCCCCTCCCACCGTGATCACTGCCGAGACCCTGCCATGCCATGATCTTGGCAAATGCACTGGGTCACGAGGGGCGCCCTGCTCCCCACCGCTCCCCACAACCTTCAGCAAGTGGCTCCATCGCTCTGGAGGGTGGAGGCGGCACAAAATATGGCCGGTGCGCGCCCGCAAACGCACATGCCACTCCCCCCGCAAAGCTGTCCCACGGGAGCCATCGCCGGCCACTGGCCAGCCCATGGCGCCTCTCCCCTATCGGCCCGGCACCCAGGAGACTCAGACCCAGGAAGCCGCCTCTCTGGCCCGCCTCAGACACTAGATCTTGCCCAGGCGCCCTTCACGAAGTGGGCTATTTCCACCCTTAGCATTTCCCGAGGGGGACCAGAGGCTCACGTCGGGCTGCAGAGGGCCGCCTGCTAGCTCACCCAGCTTCTGCCCCCACTGCCGTCACCTGGGAGGCCTCGGGAGGGGAAAAAAACAGTATAGCCATCACTCAATAGCAATTAAAATTTAAAATAGACATGTCCTGGGGCTCCTGGCTGGCTCAGTCGATAAAGAATGCGACTCTTGATCTCAGCGTTGTGAGTTCAAGACCCACCTCCAGAGTAAAGTTTATGTAAATAAATAAATCTTTAAAAAAATAAACTGTACATGTCCAATGAACCAGAAACGCCTCTTGTCATCTATCCTTGAGAACCAACCTGCATAAACTATATACAACCAGAAAGTCCATCAACAGCAAACTAGATAAAACGTGGTCTACATACAAACTTTAAAACATTAAACGGCTATTTAAAAGATCAAGGTGGATTCATACGCATGAGATAGACGGTCAAAACAGATCTCTGGGTCTAAGCCATGACACGTGACAATACAGATATAAGTCGCAAACGTGGTGAACAAAAAATGGACACAAAACAGCTCCCTCAGATTCCACTCACATAAAGCACAGAAACAGGCAAAATGAATGTGTCCTAGAAGCCAGGACAGTGGGCACCCTTAGGGATGCAGGTGTACGGACTCCAATGGAGCAAAAAAGGGCTTGTGGGGACGGCGCTGGGGTGTTCCCGCTGCTCGGTCTAGATGCTGATGACCGGGCACGTGCAGCTCCTAAACACCCATCAGGCTGTCACTTGTGATCACGACGCTATTCTACACGGATTTCATACTCCCATTAAATGTTCAAAAAGGAACAATAGCATTTTAGGTTAAAAACTCTGTTTCTTTAAGCACTTTCACAGATGCACAGACAAAACGTGCAGCCTCAGATGCGGACCGCGGGTGGGAAAGGGCCCTGGTTTTACCTGTAACGTCTCATTTCCTGCAACTGAACGTATGTGCATTATCTGAAAGCCTACAATTTAATAAAATGTAAAATGCTTAAAGAAGTTATGGCCAAAGTGACCTCTGCTCCTCCAACGACCCCCAGGTGGCTAAGCAGGAGAGCCCTGGGTAAGAGGAGGTCTGGGAGTGGGTCAGCCTAGCTTATGAGAAGGGAAGGTCCAAACTTGGGTGACAAGGAAGTTTCCAGAAAAAACAATTAAATAAATAAATAAATAATCTTAACCAATGGCTGTCGGCCAGGGGCTCTGAGAACTCACGAAAGCTTTATGAACCAAGGGCGGGGCGGGGGGCGGGGCGATAGGAGACAGGACATGAAAGGCATTGTCCTCCTACCTGACGACACTGTGCACCACTACACAAGCCAGAAGCAAAAAACATCCCGACATGTAGGCTTCCGAGTCGGCCTCCTGTTACCACTGGCTCAGGTCTAGGAGGCAAGCAGGGGCCCCTCCCCGTCCTCAGATGGACAGGCAACAGCTGGTCTGGTCCCATCTTCCGAAACGCCTGACCACAGACTCCGGGAAGCAGCCTTCTCCAGCCTCCATCCAAGGGCTTGGGTTTCCGACCAGCCTTCCTTTTCCTTCCCCGGCACTAATTTTAGACTCCTTGGTTGTCAGCGTGGAACCGAAATAGTCCGCAGAGGAACGTTTGCAAACAAGAACAGCAGCTCACCTGGCAAACACCTCTGTCCAGCCCAGAAGCTGACCTGAGCCGTCCCTTGGTGTGGCAGGCTGGGCCCCCAGGGAAGGGGGGGAGGGGGAGGGCCCCACATCTACCCAGCGAGGCAGGCTTCCTTTCCAACACCTGCTCCCGTTGTGCACATGGGCTGGAATGAGAACGTCCAGCCAGGGTTGCCAATCCCCCCCGAGTCTGGGAAAAGCACACGAACCGTCCAACAAGACTGGAACCACCCGGCTGAAGCCGGGCGCTGTCCAAGGCCGGCAGGGCGTGATGGATCCGGGGCGGGGAGGAGGCACCGCGCACCCCGGCCCAGACCCCGGCTGGTTTCCAGCACCTCGGAGAGGACACCCCTGGGACGTAGAACACAGAGCCTCCGAAGGAGGAGGCGGCATCTCCTCTCCCTCATCTCAGCCCCCACCCCCAATCTGGGCATCCAGGAGCGGCACCACCAGGTCCTCAGGGCGAGGCTGGGCCCCAGTCCGCTGGAGAAAGACCAGAGGGAGCCCCCACGGGGTGGGCATCTATTCTAGAACAAAGAACTGGTGACTGAATGGGAGAAAAGGGAAAGGCGATACAGAATTCCAAGAAGGCAACCAGATGGAACCAGAAGCCTCCACCCCAGGAAGAAACCCTTTAAAACAAACCCCAGACGCACCGGGGGTGTGAGGTCGGAAGCCCGAGCATTTCCGGCTGCACTCTCCCACCCACGGAGCCCCGTCTGCAGTCAGATCCCCGGGAAGCTGTGTCTTGCAGACTCGGGATCAGAGAAGCGCCCCCAGGAAGCCTCCTAGCGGAGCTCGGAGCAGGGCAGGAGAGGCGCGGAGAGCAGCCGCGGGGCTGCCCGTCTGCCAAGCCCAACACCACGCCGGAGAGGCCAGCCCTGTGGGGCAGGGCACCCCCAGGTCTGCCCGCCCCCTCCCCTACCCGCCTCCCGCCTGCCCACCCCCTCCCCGAGACCAGGGGGCGGCCCGCGCCCGTACCTCGGGGGACAGGCCGCCCGGCCGCGCCGGCGTCCCCGGGCTCGGCGGGGCGCCAGGCAGAGGGCAGGGGCATGCCCGCGGCCCGCTGCAGCCTCAGCTCCCCGCCGCCGCTGCGCGGGCGGCCCCCGGCTTCCAGGCGGCGCGGCGGCCCGACATGGCCCGGGGCGAGGCTGGCGGCTGCGGGCCGGGTGGGCGGGTGCGGGCGGGCGCGCTGCCGGGCCACCCACGGCCGCCGCGCCCTGAAACCCGAACCGCTCCGGGGAAAGCTCAAGGACGCCGGGCTCGCCGCGCGGGCTGGCCCACGTCCTGCCCTCCCGGGCGCTCGGCTTTGCTGAGAACCCAGCCCCCACCCCGAGCCCGGGAGCAGGGGCTGGGGGTGGGTGCTGCAGGCATCGGCGTAAGCCCAGCGACCCCACCTCCCACAACCGTCTCTTTCAAGTGTCGGAACATCCCAGACCCGGCGTTTTCAACCGGAGGTGATTTGTAAGGCCTCGATTCAGGGCATTTTCGTTGTCACAATTAGAAGTGCCATCAGCACTGGGGCGCCTGCGTAGCCCTATCCCTTAAGCGTCCAACTCTCGATTCGCGCTCAGGTCGTGATCTCAGACTTCTCCAGATGCAGCCCCTCCTGGGGCATCGCGCTGACAGCTTGGGATTCTCTCTCTCCCTCTTTCTGGCCCTCCCCCTCTCTCTCTCAAAATAAATAAAAATAAACATTAAAAAAATAAACAGAAAAGTGCTATTAGCATTTAGTGGGCAGCAGAGGTCACAGATGGTGCTAAACATTGGACAACACACAAGACAGCTCCCCCCGCCCCACCCCACCCCCCAAACACACACACAGCAAAGCATCATGGGGTCCAGATCATCAACACTGTTGAGAACTGAGGAACTCTGTTCTAGTCTACGAGGACCACGCTGAGAGCTGTCGTACCCAGTGTCACTCTCCAAAGTAGTCCCCAGACCTCCGTCCGCAGTGACAAGCCAGTAAGCTCAAACTGGATGTCCCTTGGTCCCCACTTGCACCACCCTGAGCTCCTGGGAGGGAGCTGAGTGCCCTGGTCCTCATACTGGGGGGCTGCTGGAAGGGGAAGAAAATGAGCCCAGGGGCTAGCATGCAGACACTACACAGGGATCACAAAAGGCAGAAGCAAAGAAGTCACTCCCAGTGGTCAGAACAGGCTAAGCGGAGGAAGCTGTGTGGGAACAAGCCCAGTGCACCCGCCAAGACCCCAAATCGCCCCGAGGACTGGTCCAGCGGCTACGTGCAGGGCAGCCAGGCTGCGCGGCCTCACGGAGTCCCTGCCAAACAGCTCGTGTATGTCCATGACGCACGTGCTGCTGTCACATGCACAGGCCTCCCTCTTATCGTATTTTCCCAGGGGGAAGAGTTCACAGCTTCCATCAGCTACCAGAGGGGTCTCAGCATACACAGGTCCATGGTGTAGGATGGGCACTCTTCACTGGGCCCCCAAAACCGTCATTTCACGGGGTGCCTGGTGGCTCAGTCCAACTCTTGACTTTGGCTCAGGTCAGGATCTCAACAGTCTGTGGGATCGAGCCCTGAGCTGGGCTCATCACTGACAGCGTGGAGCCTGCTTAGGATTCCCTCCCCCTTCTCTCCCTGCCCCTCCACACCCCCATGCGCACGCACACACTCTCAAAATTAATGGACAAACAGGAAATGAAGAAAGAAAGAGAAGGTAATTCCGCAGGTAAAGTGCTGGGTGCTATGTGGTGGCTCCCCAAGCCCAGGAAGACCGTGCAGGACAGGACCGCTGAGGCCCAGCCACGCCGCAGGGGACTCGGGTTCCGGGACGTGTGTGCTCACACACCTGCAGAGCCTAGGAGGCCGGGTGAGCTTCTTATCACTGATCTCGGAAGAGCCTCTAAGAGATTAAGGTGCCCACTCCTCCCCAGGGCAGCCCAACCAGCCAGCCATGGGCCTGGAGTACCCAGCAGGTGCAGGACAAGTAGCAAAAGACGCCCTTCCCTGAGAAATGGCACCAACAGCCAGTGGCTCTGTGGTCTGTGCCACCACAGCCACTACCAGACCAAGCCTGTGGGTCACCACACACACACACACACACACACACACACACACACACACACACACTCGTCCCCGGGGAAACACACAACATCTGTGGGTCAGAGAGTAGCCAGCCTGTGAGGACAACTTGGGGCAGTCAAGGCTGGCAGTTCCCGATGGGACGGACGAGAGTCACGTCCTCCCCCCGTGGCTCCTGACATTCCACTCAACACTCTCCACCCTACCCTAATCTGAGCGCGACACACGGAGACAGATGTCAGGCACTCTTCAGAGACATACAGATGCATGTCTAGGATCTCTACTGCAAGGCAAGAACCAAATAACTGATTCGTTGCAAGGACACAGGGCCAGGCACAGAACCCAAACAGGACAAGTGACAAGCACAGGAGCCTAAGTTCTGCATTTTCTTCTAGGCCTGCACCATCCAATACAGCAAACCGCTGGCTAAATGTGACTACGAGCCCTTGGAATGGGGAAAGTTTACGTTGAGATGTTCTGTAAGTATAAACACCACACTGGACTTTGAGGATAGCAAAAAAAAAAAAAAAGTAAAATATCTTGATTACTGTTTTAATACTTATTATGTGGTGAAATGATTATTTGTATATATTAGGTTAAGTAAATATACCATCAAAGTTAATTTCATCTTGTTAAAGACTGAATGTTTGTGTCTGTTGAAACTCTGACCCCCAAAATGATGGTGTTCAGAGCCGGAGCCTTTGGGATGTAGCTGGGATTGGACTGGCTCCTGAGGGTGGGGGCCCTCGATGTGGGATGAGTGAAAGGGGAAGAGTGATCCCTGTCTACCCCACCCTCTAAAGTCGGAGGAGAGGCCCCGTGAGGTCGCAGTGAGAAGGCGGCAATCTCCAAGCCAGGAGGAGGGCCCTGGCCACACCCCTACTCGCTGGCACACTGATTTCCGACTTCGGACACCAGAGCTATGAGAAACACACTGTTATTTAGGTCACTTGCCTATGGTATTTAGTACAGCAGCCGGAGTAGACTAAGACACCTGTTTCTTTTTCCGTTTATTGACGGGACGATTAGAACATTTTAAGTTATTTACGTGGCTGACCGATATTTCTGTGGGACAGTGCTGTTCTTGACCCTCCTCCTACCACGATTGCAGGGGGTAGGGGTAATGTGCAGCCTCAGGCCGGGAACTTGAAGGACAGCCAGGAACTCAAAGAACAGGAGAGCCATCTCTCCCCCTGCCTGGGCCTGGGGCAGCTCTTCCCACAGCCCTCACAGATCAGGGCAGCGGCCACCAGAAAAACCCGCTGATGTGACCACGAGAAACACCTGGAGACCCCACCTTCCCCCCGGGGCAGGACCACAAGTCCTTGGATTCCCGTCTACCTCTAGCTGCCCGACTCTACAAAGTACGCTGCTCAGCACTACCCACGCAGGCTGCGGGGAGCAGACGGAAAGGGGGAAATGCGGCCCTTCCAGGGGCCCAACCCCCCCTGCGCTGTCTCATCGAGGAGGGAAGTGAGACTGGGGGGACCAGAGCGAGACGAAGTAGGATGAGGGTTCCAGGTCTGAGGCTATCTATCCTGTTCTGGGAGGACGCCCCTCTGCAGGCAGGGAGGGGACCGAAAGCGCCCAGGACCTTCCAGAGGGATCTAGAGCCAGCCAGGTCGGTGCTGCGTGCCTATGAAGTCGGCTCGAGCGGCCCTTTCCTCCGGGGGGGAGGGAGGGGCAATGCCTTTCTCTTCCTTCTAGGCACTGGAAAGACAAGAGTTCAACATCATCACTTTGCTTCTACCACACAGGAAATGGCTCCACAAGGGCCGCGACGCCCCGTCCCAGGTACCAATAAGAGGGTCTCCGTCCTCTTGTCCCTGCACTCAGGCTACGCAGCTCCAAACTCCACACGGAGAACTCACCTGCTTTGGGGTGTAGACAACTCAGCGAGGCTACATTAAAAGGCGGCGGCACAGTCGGGATGGGAAGGGCCGGAGATTCCCCCATCTCCACCCCCGCGGCGGCGCGGGGATCCCTGCCCCGCCCCTGCAGGCCAGGCCCCGCCCCTCACGGGTTTCCCAGACTCCGCGCTGCTGCCACCACGGGCGGCAGGGGACCCGCGCTGCAAGTGTAATGGGGGCTGGGAACAAAGACTCGCAGGACGCGGCGCCCCGGCTGCCGCACACCAGCCGCCCGGCCTCTCAGGGCTTCTCCCCGCTGCTCGGGGCCGCCCGGAGCCCCCCGATCCGGACGCAGAGCCCCTCCGTCCGCGCGCCCCGAGCTGGGCGCGCCCGAGCACCCCTGTAGGAGGAGGAGCACTGCTTCAGCCTGGGGGGGAACCCCCCGTGTATGCACCCGCACCCACACCCCCCAACCACAGGCGCTTGGGCCGAGCGCGAGCCCCGCCGGTCACCCGCCCCCGCCACGTGCTTCCCAGAGGCACAAACAGGGACCTGCGAGTTCTTCATCGCACCCCACCTCTCTTCCCAGGAGCCTCAAACAAAGCGGTCCGCGGGGTGACCGCACCTCGCGTCCCGGGGCCGCCGCAGGCAGAGCTGGCGTAGGTGGGAGCTGGCGCCAACTGCCCGAGCCGCGGGGAACACGACGCGGACGCCGCTGGGATGGGGTGCAGGGGACTCCTCCGGGACGTGTGAAGCAGCCCCCTTCGTTTCGCTACACCTAGTGGCTCGGAGGGTCGCGCGGTCCTGCCCCCAGCCCCTTCTGCACCCACAATCCCGCCACCTGCGGGGTAGATCTGCCTACCCCGCCTGGCCACCTTCCCCGCGCTCCGGGTTGCCTCGCCCTCCCCTTGGGTCGCACGCGCCGGAGTGGCCTGAACCCCGGCCCCGACCACGGGGTCGCCAGGCCGCCGCACAAACAAGATCGTCCCCCGCAAGCCCGGCGAGCGCGGCGCCCAGCGCGTCCCCGGTCCCCGCCCCGGGAGGTGCGAGCCGGGCGCAGGTGGCGCGGCGAGGAGGCCACGGGCCCGCCCTTTGTTGGTAAACAGCGCACGGCGCCCGGGACCGGCCCGCGCGCCCTGCCCGCGCCCCCCGCGCCGCGCCCGGTCCTTACCCGCGCACAGCGATCCCCAGAGGAGGGCGAGGGCGGCCCAGGGCGCCGTCATGTTCCGCGGCGCCGCCCCGCCGACACCCGGAGCCCGCGGGCAGGGCCGCGCGGCGCTCCCGGGGCGCGCCGGGCCCGGCGGCGGCTGCGCTCTTCTTCCCGCTCCTTCCTTCGGCCTCGCTCCCCGCGCGTCTCCTGCGCCTTCGTCCCCGGGCGGCGTGCAGGCTCCGAGGGCCGGGCTCAGGGCCGCTGCGGGCGGCGCGGGCTGCGGCCCGGGCTCCGGGGCGACGCGGGGGCCGGGGGGCGGCGGCGGGGCGCGGGCCGGGGCGCGCCCGACTCAGGCATGGCGCGGCGGGGCTGGGCCCGGGCCCCGGGCGCAGGGGCCGAGTCCGGGGGGGCCACGGACGGGGGGGGGGGGGGGGGGGGGGGGGGGGGGGGGGGGGGGGGGGGGGGGGGGGGGGGGGGGGGGGAGGGGAGCTGAACCCAGTCCAAAATGGCTCCTGAGCAGCGGCCGCGGAGCCGAGCCAGCGGGGAAACCCGGATGTTGGATACAAAGAGGCGGGCGAGCTGGGCGGGGAGGGGGAGGGGAGGCGGGCCCTCCGGCCGCGTGGTCCGCGCCCCCCTCGGGGGCGGCGCCCCGGAGAAACAACAACAAGGAGGCTCCGCCCCCGGCCCGCGCCCTCCGCCCTCCGGGAGGTCGCGCAGCACCTCGGGACCCGAGGGCGAGGCCGGGCGGGCAGGCGGCGGCGGCGGGACGGGGACCCCGCGGCCGCCGCCCCTGGCATCGCGCTTGGCCCGGAGCCCCGGCTGCCGAGCGCACTCCGCCCTGCGATGCGGGGGTGGGCGCTCGGCACCTGGGCCAGCCTGCACTCTCCGCCGCGTCCCGGTTCCCGGACCTCGGAAATGTGGGTCAGTGTGAGCCGTGGGAGATCGCGTCGTTCGTGGCGAACTAATCCGCTGAAACGACAGGTGGTCCCCACGCCTGCAGCCCCGGCGCGCGCACAGGCACCGTGGGCCATCCTGGACTCGGATCCGCCTGTGTGCGAGAACGCGCCTCCCCGCAGGGCAGCGGCTGGGGGGAAAGCACGAGCGGCTTCCCGGCCCTACCCGTGTCCTCAGCACCCCATCCCGCCGCACCCCCTTCTGTCTGCACTTTGAAAACTGTTCTCAGTTGCCCCCAGTGAAGCTATTGTCCAGCGCATGGTTCCGGCCACGTCCCTCCTGGGGCCCCGTGTGCTCCGTCTCAGATCCGCTCGAGGACCCCCAGCTGAAGAGGGAGAAAGCCCATCACAACTCAGAGCTGAAGTGCGGGGTCCTTGCATCCAGAAATTGCCCTCTGGCTTCTCCCGCCTTGCCACAGCCTTTCTGGGAGCAGGGCAGGAAGGAGGTAGTGCCTCTGGGAGCTTTCTCTTCTCTAAGCCTCCGTTTCCTTACTCAGAAAGGGAAGAGGTTAGATTTCTGTGCTTAGCATTTTTCAAAAAGCAGAAACCTTCTTCAAACAAAGTATTATGGAAAAGTCCACGGTACAGAATGAATATTGATTTCCTTGATTGAAGTCTAAATGAGGGTCCACCACCCCCGGTTCCCGAAGCACCAGGGGCAAGTCGGGGACCACATTTTGGAGCCACTACCCAGAAAGACCTGAGTCTCTAAAAGTCCCTTCCAGTTCTGGAAAATCCTGGGGCAGATGACAGCACCTCCTTGCCACATTCGCCGGGTAGGAACTTGAACGCTGCCGTGTGCTGAGCAGGAAGCAGTGGAGTGTGGGACACCCCTGCTGTGGATAAGGTATTTCGTGATCCTACAGGAGCTGTATCCAGAGACAGTGATACTGGAAGGTATCAGCTATAACCCATTGTGCCCATGATAAATTTGGCCCGTTCCTCTCTTCTACTCCACACCAGGTTAGGTGCCACCCCGGGTGGTCCAGGTTGCCAAGACATGTGCCTTTCACCTTGATGTCTCTGGAAACTCCAAGTTTGTATATCTAAACTGCCGACTTGCCATCTCTATTTGTCCCCAACCCGACCCGGCCAAATCAGAGTTCCCCATTTTCGCCACAAATCTACCTCCCCAGTTGTCCCTGTCTGAATCGGTGGCATAACCAAACCACCGGTCGCTCAGATCAAAACTGTATGAGCCACTCTTGATTTCTCTCATATTCAGTCCGTCAGCAAGTTGGCCTCAAAGACACATCACCCGTCAGGCCACTCTTCCATTTGTGCCACGGCCGCCCAACCTCTCGCGTCCGGACTGCTGTGCTGGAAGGGTTGTAACTACCCACCTGCTTCCATTCTTGCCCGCGTATAATACATCTGTATAGCACCTGAAATGATCTTTAAATTTTTTTTAATGTTTATTTATTTTTGAGACAGAGTGTGAGCAGGGGAGGGGCAGAGAAAAAGGGAGACACAGAATCCGAAACAGGCTCCAGGCTCTAAGCTGTCAGCACAGAGCTTGATGCGAGCCTCGAACCCAGGGACCATGAGATCATGACCGAGCCAAAGTCAGACACTCAACCGGCTGAGCCCCCCAGCACCCCTGAAATGATCTCTTAAACATGGACCTAGTATCACATTACCCCCTTCCTTAGTACCCTCCCATGGCTTCCAGTTACCATGACTAACAAAGCTTTACATAATCAGCCCTTCTTCTCCAGCTCATCATTATCAGCCAGACACACTGGCTTGCATTCTGTTCCTCGAACATTAAGGATGTCTCTACCTCAGAGCCCCCACGATCCCCACTGCCACTGCTGGGTACTCTTCCCCTGACTCTCGGAGAGTTCAAATCCATGTTGTTGAGCTCATGAGATTAGCCTCCATCTCCACTACCATTGTGTTCACGAACCAGCGCTAGGCTGCGAGGGAAAGGTGATGCAGATCTGAAAGCCAAGTTTGGCTTGGGTCTTCTGTTCTTTTGGAACTACAAGAGCACTAAATCCCCCGCTTGATATTGGACATGAGGTAACTGCGGCCAAGAGGCAAGCGAATGAACACACAAACGTCTCCTATAGAACTTACGGCAGGGAGGTCTGCCATTCAGGAACTCCGTGGTTGGGCCCACGATCCCCCTGCTCTCACCCCTGCTCAGTGATCACAGTCAGAAACCAGGGCATTGGGATGAAACAACTGAGCCTGGCATCCTTCAGCGTCAGGCTGATTAGGACGGAGAGTCATAGCATTACAGCCTGACCTGGTGTCTGAGGAGTCATAAGACATTGTGTTGCGAGGGTTAAATGCGTTTATTTGTCAAGATAAACTTTTAAAATAACCACAACTTTTTGTAATTTTATTTGGAGAACTCTTCACTTAAAAAAAAAAAGTGAATGGGGGGTGCCTGGGTGGCTCAGGTCATCATCTCATGGTTAATGAGTTCGAGCCCCGCATCAGGCTCTGTGCTGACAGCTTGGACCTTGGAGCCTGCTGCAGATTCTGTCTTCCTCTCTCTGCCCCTCCCCGGCCCATGCTCTCTGTCTCAAAAATAAACAATTAAAAATAAATCTTACTAACTTCTCATTTGATTGCATTGTGATTAAAGATATTAGCCCTATTTTGAGGAAATTATAGATTTTTCTTTGTGATATTAAAAATGGCCAATTTTTGTGAGAATAGCAGGTCTCTTCTCTATTATTTATTATTATTCCTTATTCGAAGGTGCAAAGTTCTACATTCAGAAAATATATAGATTGGTGGAATCTATAGGTGAAATCAAAGAAAATCATTTAAAGTTGACACATGAAACAGTTGAGGCTGTGACATTCATAACTAATATAACTTCATTGTGAACTTCAGGTGTCTCTTGTAAATACCAGATAATATGATGCTGGTTTGTGAGCCAATCTGAATTTTTTTTTTAAGACTGAGGGTTGGTTCTTTTTTTAAGTTTAAATAAACATTTGAGAGCAAAAGTTTGCACAAGCAGGGAAGAGGGGCAGAGAGTGAGAGGAAGAGAAGCCCCAGCAGGCTCCACGCTGTCAGCACAGAGTCCGACTTGGGGCTTGAACCCACAAACCGTGAGATCATGACCTGAGCCAAACTCGAGTTGGATGCTTAACTGACTGAGCCACTCAGATGCTCCCAATCCGAACTTTTTTTAAAAAAATACTTATTTATTTTTGAGAGACAGAATGTGAGCAGGGGAGGGACAGAGAGAGAGGAAGTCACAGAATCTGAACCAGGCTCCAGGTTCCAAACTGTCAGCACAGAGCCCGACACGGGGCTCAAACTCACGAACCACGAGATCATGACCTGAACCGAAGTCGACCACTTAACGGACTGAGCCCCCCAGGCGCCCCTCCCAATCTGAACTTTTTAAAAGGTTTTTAAGTGTTAACATAAGTGTAACATTAATTTCAGGGGTACCCAGTGCTCATCACGGGTGCCCTCCTTAATCCCCATCCCCTACTTCACCCATCCCCCCCATTCCCCTCCCCTCTGGTAACCTTGTTTACATTAGGAGTGTTCCTTGGTTTACCTTCCCCCTCCCCCTTTGTTCATTTTTGAACTGTTTAAATAGATGAGTCCGTTAGTTGACTAACTGACTCTATGCTTGTTACATTGCTGTGTGTGTGATACTCCATTCACTGCGTGTTTTTTCACCATGTGATTTATTGTCTTTACTATTTTTCCTTTGGGCCTTGAGGGAGATTTCTAGTGATTATCTTTATACCACACTAGTACCTTTGTATAATGTTTCGGGTTTTTTCCCTTAAGCCCCAACTATTTAGTTCATCAACTTAAAATGACATTCTTTGCCTTGTACGTGCTGTCTTTGCAACACAGAGGTCTTTGGGCTGTCCTCTTGCCCCCTTCTTTTTCATGCATTTCCTTGTTCTTTCTTTTTTTTTATATTTTTTTTACATTTTTTATTTATTTTTGAGAGACAGAGAGAGAGAGAGACAGCATGAGCAGGGGAGGGTCAGAGAGATATAGAATCTGAAGCAGGCTCCAGGCTCTGAGCCAGCTGTCAGCACAGGGCCCGATGCAGGGCTCGAACCCACAAACTGTGAGATCATGACCTGATCTGAAGCCGGACACTTAACCGACTGAGCCACCCAGGCGCCCCTCATTGTTATTTCTACCTTGTCAAAGCACACGCCACTTGATACCCTTCTTCCCCCTGATCTCCACTTTTATTTTGGTCTTAGATCTGAAGCTAAAGATACTCAGTGCCCACCACCGGTCATTTTGCTGAAGCCCCCGAATCATCTCCTATGTGTGAAGCTGGTCTTTTAGTCAGGAACCCTTGGGGTCGTGAGTGCGCGATCTTCTGAGCTCTCGCGTGATTCGAACTTCTATGTGCCCTTGACACTTTAAGGGCAGCTTAGCTTGATACACTTATTCTTAGTTCCGATTTTCTTTTCTTTAAACTTCTTGAAAACGTTGCCACACTGCTACTTACGTTTTTGAGAAGTCCCACGTGGACGTGACCTTCCCTTTGTAGGCAGCTAGCTCTCCTGGCCTGGACGGGCTTTCCCTCACCTCCAAAGTGCGGCAGTCTGCTAGGACAGGTCTCAGCTGATCGTCCTGGGCCAATTTTCTATGTAATAAAAAGGGGTCCTTTCAAGATAAAGATTCGGGTCTTCTTTTTTTTCAGAAACTTCTGGGGCAGTTTTAAGTATGAACCAATTCCACTATTTTGAGAAACTTAACAGAAGACCATGGGGGGAGGGAAGGGGGAAAATAGGGAGAGGCAAACCATAAGAGACTCTTAGAACAAACAGAGTGGATGGGGGAGTAGGGGAGGGGAGAGATGGGTGGTGGGCATTGAGGAGGGCACTTGTTGGGATGAGCACTGGGTGTTATTAGCAATGAACCACGGGAATCCACCCCCAAAACCAAGAGCACACCTTACACACTTTATATTAGCCAATGTGACAAGAAATTATATTTGAAAGAAAAAAAAATAACCAGTTCCGCTGTCTTCTCTTTTGGTAGCTTCAAGGAGCTCCGATTTGACCTGTTACTCTTTTTTTTTTTAACCTGTCCTGTGTCTTCTGGGCGGCTTCCGCTCCGGCTGGCTTACTTCCCCCTCTCACCTCCCATGCTCTGTACACGTGCAGACCTCTCAGTATTTGTTTTAACATGTTGTGATTTGGGCTTCATTTCTGTTCTTAATTTTCTGTTCAAATCCTTCGCAGGCTTGATCTGCCCTCTCTTCACACGTGCCTGTGGCGCCTTCAGTTTTATTCTGAGGTTTAGATGCTCAGGTCTGTGATATTCTTTCATCTCCACACTGGTATTAACACTTAAAGTTCATATGGGAGGGTCGTTACAATTTACCCTATTGGTTCTTTACTCTTTTATTTATTTTGGAGTATTTCATCAGCTTGAAACACTTTGTTTTCTTCCCGTATCTGTGTACGTGGCAAGTTCCTTTTTCTGTTTATGTCGACGGGCTTGCAGTAACAGACAACTCCGTGGGGGCAGAGGCGAAATGGCAAATGGATTGCCCGGTTCTCTCCATTTCTTGGTCTCAGAGAGCCTTTTTCTGTTGGTCACTAGTGTAAATTTTCTTGGGTAAGTAATGTCTCGGCACCAGGGGCGGGGAGGCTGCCTGTTGTCCTCTGAATCCTTGACTTGCTGGTGACAGGCTGTCACCCTCAGCTTTCTGCTTGCTTTTGCTTCTCACCCACTGAGCCGGGTAGGGACACCGCTTCCTTTCACGAGGACTTCATCGCTCTCAGAAGTGATGCCGCCGGCCCTGTTCATTTTCTAACCCTCTTCCTTTTGGCTCCCCCCACACCCACAGCTCTAACCTACCAGGTCTCAGACCTGCTTTGCAGCATTTTTCCACTCTAGGTGAGACCACAAGGAGCCTGGTGTAACTGAAGTCCTGATTTAGGCGAGGGCCTGCAGCAGAGGTAAAATTTGGGGGATTCTGCAGAAGCTGATCTCAGAGGACCTTCTATGTAGGCTGTTGTTGTAATTTGAGCAAAGTATAAAGGGGTCCAAAGTAAAACGGGGGGGATGGAGAGAAAGGAAGTGCTTTAGGAGTCACCAAAGGAGTAACCAAATTCACTTGGTGACTAATCTGACGTGGGAAAGAGGGAAGATATCTGCATTTGGGGTTTGGGTTCCTGGACGCGATGGACGGATGGATGGGTGGATGGTGGATGGATGCACGGGTGGATGGATGGTGCATAGATGGATGGCACACGCACAGATGGACGGACAGATGGACGGATGCATGGGTGGATGAATGGATGCACGGACAGACGGACGGATTGATGGATGGATGGATGCACAGACAGAGGTGCCAATTCACCAAAACAGCCACATGAGAGGAGGAAGCCTGGGGAAGGGCGAGGGAAGGTAAGTGGAGTCTGAAGAATGAGAGCTCTGGATGGAAACACAGATCTGGATCTTCCTGGTACATAAACAGTGGTTGAAACCCAAGAACAGATGAAATCATCCACCAAGAGGTCAGAATGGGTGAGAAAGAAGGATGAGGACAGAGACGTGGGGCCCAGCAGTGATGAAGGAGGAAACAGAGCAGAAGTATCAGTAAAGAAAGAAGGAATGAAATGTAGGAAAACAGAAGAGTTGGGAGAGAAAACAAGGCAAGGATAGAAATAATTACAATGGCTTAAAATACATGAAATATGTTAAATGTATCATATTGACACTAAAAATAAAAATCTAGTTGCTGTTAGACGACGCTTGGGGATTAACCCGTTCTTTTGAAACCTGGTGAACAGGGGAGAGAATCTACTCATTCGGCCTGTCTCACACAAGCCCCATCACTGGGTAATTCGATAGGGAACGTCTCATGCACAACGTCTCCCTCATCATTGGTGATGATGACCGCAGGTGCCCATAAATGAAGAGGAACAGCAAAGTGGTACTGCTAAGAATTAATGGAGCTAAACACGAACGTCACAAAATGAGAGAAAACCAGACACGACGTGCCTCCTAGTGGAAGACCATGCCAGCGCGGGCGCCTAGCACACAGAGGAAGAGAATCACGTCGCGTCCCATCAGGTCCGTGAGTCGGTGGTTATGAATGAGGGGCAACTCTGCCCCCTCACCCCCACCAGCAGGGTACGTGCCCATGTCCGGAGACATTTCTGATTGTCACGACTTGGGGAGAGGATGGTACTGGCATCTGGTGGGTAGATGCCACCCCCAACCCAAACTTATACAGCCCTAAATGTCAACAGTACTGAGGCTGAGGAGCTCTGTATTAGAGCCAACCACTGATTCACAGGAAATATAGAAGACAGAGAACACATTAAACGACACCACAGAAATAGGATCAACAAAATCCAGGATTTGAGAAATTTCCCTGAAGGAAGGCACGGAGGGAGGGAAGGGCTAGCCCATGCGGCCTGGGAGAGGGGCCCTCGGAGGGGTCAGGTCGCCGGTGGGGAGAGCTGATGTCAAACTCTTCAGGTGCGAGGTAGTGAGTTTCAGCAGGAGGGCTTGGGGAGCAAGAAGAGATCCCTGGGACGAGGGGCAGATGCTGGAGGGGGAAAGCCTGGAGGAGCACGGAGCATGGAGAGGCAAGAAAGGAAGAGCCTAGGAGGCCATTCAGACACTAAGGGAGGGAGTCTGGGTTGGGGGAGGGAATTGATGGTGGGGTCACGGTGTGGGGTGGGGGTGGCTGTGGGTTACAGTTTGGGGAGGAGTGGCCAAAGAGTTGGAGAGGGGGGTGCTGGGGTCAGAGGGTCCTGCTGATCTAAGTCCACAAACCCCCCATGCGCCCCACCCCCCAGGACGAGGTGGTCCCGGGCGGGACGGGGGCACTGCGAGGAGGACTCAGTTCCCGGGACGAGGTGGTCCTGGGCGGGACGGAGCACTGCGAGGAGTCGGGAGGGCAGGCAGAGTCGTCCAGCACAAGGACGAGGACCCCTGGTGTCCGGGAGCACTCCTTGAGGCGGGATCAGTGAGTCTGGGCAGGCAGCTTAACAGGGGTGCCAGGGCCTGAGGAGTTCACTCAGGAGGCCCCCGGGACTCGGACAGGATTCTCTGCTCAAGCGTGGCGTACCGCGGGAGGAGGGCCTCGTAGACCTGGGGGGCAGAAAGAGCCGTTTAGAATGGGGAGGGGGAGGGGCCTCTTACACCGCTCTGCAACCTGCGACTTTACAATTTAGTATCTCATTTATTTGTAACGGAACTTTCGTGCTGGGCAAGAGGAAGGAGCATCAATTCACACAAGAGGAAGAGCCAATAGTACTCAAAACTTACAGCTGAAGATTTTTTAAAAAGGCAAATGAGGACAATTTGTTATCAAGTCTACAACTTTTGAAAAAGTTCTAGGTCCCTGGAAATGCGGTCTCGCTGTCTCTTCCCATAGCTGGCGAAGTCGGGGTGCAGAACTTCTGGAAACCGCCTCGACGGTGCACGGCTGTTAAAGGGCTTGAAACTGCCCACAGCCTCCGACCCGGCCACCTGCTTCCGCTAAGCTGTCCTACGGACATCCTACACGTGGGGTGCCGAGCCTACTGCGGGCCGAGACACCAAACATCCAGCCCCCTAAGGCCACCGTGGGCCACACCCTGGAGAGGCAGCGTGTCCTCACAGCAGTTTGCACAGCGTCCAGGGAAGGGCCCCTGCCCTCTCCCCACACCCCCCGCCCCCACGTTCCAGCTCAGGCTCAAGGACAGGAAATCCGCATCATGCAGGGGCAGGGACCACCCTCGCCCCACCGGAGCATCTCGTGACGTCTGGGCCGAGGAAGCCCCGAGGACAACCTCCTGGCGTGGGGTGTGGCTTTCCCACCCAGATGCAGCACCCTAATTAAAGGTCATTTTTCTATTTTTTAAAAGTGTTTTAGTTTTATTTTTGAGCGAACAAGAGAGAGACAGTGTCAGCAGGGGAGGGGCAGAGAGAGAGGGAGACACAGAATCTGAAGCAGGCTCCAGGCTCTGAGCGGTCAGCATAGATCCTGACGCAGGGCTTGAACTCACAAACTGTGAGACCATGACCTGAGCCGAAGTCGGACGCTTAAGCGACTGAGCCCCCCAGGCGCTCCTTAAAGATCATTTTTAACCAGAGCAACGTGCGGCCTAGTCATGCTGGCGTGCCATTCCTGTTGTCTCAAAGGCAAGAGAGAAAGCAAGCTGACCACAGTTCAAACTTGCATGCAGAATAGGAGGTTTTGTTAGCCTTTTACTCACATAATTTCAATCATAATAATTAAAAAAAACTAAAAGCAACTGTTCTAAGACATAGTAAATGCTCAGGTAGATTACTGGGGGGAGCCTGGGTGGCTCGGTCAGTTCAGCGTCCGACTCTGGATTTCAGCGGAGGGCAGATCTCACAGTTGTGAATTTGAGCCCCCCGTCGGGTTCTGCGGACAGCACGGAGCCTGCTTGGGATTCTCTATCTCCCTCCCTCTCTCTGTCCCTCCACTTTGTGCATTTATTTCTCTCTCTCTCTCAAAATAAACAAACTTAAAAGAAACTATTGGTTCAATAGCCAGGTAGAATATTATGTAGTTGTTAAAAATAATGTGTATGCTGTTTTCTTAAAGTTTATTTATTTTTGAGAGAGAGACAGAGACAGACAGAGCATGAGCAGGGGAAGGGCAGAGAGAGAGAGACAATCTGAAGCAGGCTCCAGGCTCCCAGCGGTCAGCACAGAGCCCGATGCGGGGCTTGAACCCAGGAGCAGTGAGATCATGACCTGAGCAGAAGTCAGGTGCTTAACTGACGGAGCCGCCCAGGTGTGTGCTCCGTTTTAAGAGTAAAAATACCCATGTTGTACTGTCGTGTCTTTTTATTTATTTATTTTTAATTTTTTAAATATATCTTTTTTAATGTTTTATTTATTTTTGAGAGAGAGACAGTGTGAGCAGGGGAGGGGCAGAGAGAGAGGGAGACACAGAATCTGAAACAGGCTCCAGGCTCTGAGCTGTCAGCACAGAGCCCGACGCGGGGCTTGAACCCACGAACTGTGAGATCGTGACCTGAGCTGAAGCCGGATGCCCAACCGACTGAGCCACCCAGGCGCCCCTGTCGTGTCTTTCTAAAATGTGGACTACAAAATCACATACGGTGTGCTGTGTAATAAACCCAAGCCAGAAACCAAGGAGGGAAAACGAACCAGAAATACAACCCCACATTCTTAATCTTCATGCATTCCTTTTTATTTTTAAGCTGTTTTCCCCTGGAGCTTTGTCAGCCTCGCCTGAGAAGGGCAGGTGGCTTCAGGCGGCGCCTGTGCCTCACAGACAAGCAGCACTGAGGACTCGGGCCCACATCTCCCTGAGACCCACAGCCACGCCCCCTTCTTCTGGCTCAAGCAGCTCGGGGGTCCAGTGTCTCCGTGACGGATTATGCAACCAGCCCCAGATTAGGAGCATCTGAGGCGGCCCCGTGAGGACAGAGGACAGAGAACTCGGGGCGTCGCTGTCCTGAGTCCGAGGAGGACCCTGCGGTACTCAGCTGAGCGACAGAAAGCACAGCTACAGGCTGGTGTCTCCGCTGGAGCACGACCAGGCCAGGCAGGTGCCACAGAGGGCGCCCGGAGGACTCGCCCCTGCCCCCCTCGGGTTTACTAACCGTCCTCCGGCAGGTGGGGACACCGGCCATCACAGGCTGCCGCCGCGTGCAGCCGGTGTTGGGAAGGATTCTGAGGCTACTAAGAGTAAAGCGTTCCTTGGGGCACCTGGGGGGCCCCGGCGGTTGAGTGGCCGACCTCTGCTCAGGTCACGATCTCACCGTTCGTGAGTTCGAGCCCCGCGTCGGGCTCTGTGCTGACAGCTCAGAGCCTGGAGCCTGCTTCGGATTCTGTGTCTCCCTCTCTCTCTGACCCTCCCCTGCTCACACTGTCTCTCTCTCTCAAAAATATATTTTAAAAAAATTTTTAAATAGTAATTTAAAAAAAGATTCTCTTTCTCTAATAATAATAAAACAGGTAGGCAGCACAGATGTCTCCACTTCACAGATGAAGAAACATTCAGAGACAAGAAGGTTACACGGGGATGGAAAGTCACGACCCGAAGGCCCTTTATGTCGGTGTAGGGTCTCTCAGCGCACTGAGCTGGCCCTTGCGGGGAAGGGCACACGGGGCACAGAGGCGCAGGCACACCTGTGGGGAAGGGGGGTCACCTGGTCACCTGCACACTGTGGGCTTCTGCTCCCAGATACACTGGGAGGCACTCCGTGGAGTTTCTACGTGTCTGGGGACAGCTTTCGCTGCAGACTCTGTTTTCAATGTTTACACAGCAAACAGCTCGGAAGAGAGAGAGAGAGAGAGGCGGCCGCTGGGGAGGAGGGGAAATGTACTAGCTGGCCAGGACAGCACAGATCATGTCCCCCTTGGGAGCAACGTTGGGCAGATCTGTTCGCAGCTCCTTTGTAACTTGGGAGTTTCCTAAGCCCAGGGTCACTCAGCTGTGACACAGACGGTCTCCGCGTCCTCCTGGGCCCACTCCACACAGGCCCAGATGTGACGCAAGCCCGGAGCCCGTGCTGCCTGCTCGATGAGTAGTGACGGCCTCTGCCCGCACAGACCGCTCCCGGGCTCCAGGAACCTTCTGCAAACAGGGGTGGGGTGTGCTGGCGTGCCGCCCAGCCTGCCCTTCAGGAAGGAGGAACTCGTCTCCCAGCCCTCAGCGGACAGCCCCCTTTGGGGTCCGCTTCGGCTACAGAGAGCGCCTTCGCCCAGCCTGGGGCGGCCTGCGCGCAGAGACCGACCGGCGCGAGGCACGAAGGTCAGGCCCCCTCGCCCCAACTGGGTTCAACTCCAAAGAGCAACCTCGGCTTCAGCCCCGTGGCTCCCCTCCGCCCTCTGCGCCGTCCTGCTGGTTCCCGTCCACACGCGCGGACCCCGAGAGCACCCAGAAGTCAGTCCCTCTCAGGGCCTGCTCGCCAGAGCCCGAGCCGGGAGGGGCGGCGCCTGCTGCACAGGGATTTCCCAGGCTGGTAACTGCACGCTGGTCTGCACCCAGACTTCGGACAACACCGCCACACAGCACGTCCTGCGCTTCGGGGGGTCCTCCTTCCAGCGGGGTCTGTGAGCCGTGAAACGGGAGGGCCCATCCCGAGGCCTACGGACCGCCGAAGACGCACCCAGCGCTCTGGGCAACCCCTAGGGCTGCACGACCAGTGAAACCGGCAAATCTCGGCCGACAACCTGGCTTCTCTTGCTCTGTTTCCCTGACAGTGAAAACACAGAAGCAGGCTTCCCCTGTAGTGAGCACAGCAGCCCTAACAGGAAGTGACAGCGCCAAACTTACCTTTTGGAAAAAAGAACCACTGGTGACCTTGACCATCGTGGGTCTGAGTGGTGCAGGTCCACTTACAGGTTGAGTTTTTTTCAAAACACTAGACTATAAACTTATTTTGCTTATCATCTTCCTAACACCTTCTTCTGTCTAGTTTACTGTCCCGTAATAATCCAGTATCCAGCACACAGAATTCATTAAACGTGTGTTAACTGACTACGTGATATCACTGAGGCTTCGCTCCGGTCAACGGGACGCTGTTAGTACTTAACTTTTTGGGGAATCAAAAGTTACGTGTGCCTTTTTACCTCTGCAGGAGGACTGACGCCCATGAACCTGTGTTGTTCAGGGTTAATTGGAGTTGTTTTCACAACGCAAAGGCCATGCCCGAATTCTGAGGGTCTCTCACCTTCGAAGCGCCTGGGGTGGGGGTAGCCGCTAATCTGGGAGGCGGGGCTGACTTCACAACCTCAGAAAAGGGCACGTCTGTTCCAGCTGCAAGGCCTGGAAGGGAAGCTCATTTCACGTCAGTGCGTGTTGCAAATGAAGACATTAACGGAAAATAGCATTTTCTCTCTGGAGTCATAAAATATTCTAAAACCGGATTATGCACAACTCCGTCAACTGACTAAAACTCGCTCAGCTTGTGCACTTAAAATTGGGTGACTCGCATGTCATATAAATTGTGCCTCTACAAAACTGTTTGAAAAAAGGGAGAAGAGGGGCACCTGGGGGGCTCAGTCGGTTGAACAGCGACTTCGGCTCAGGTCATGATCTCACGGTTTGTGGGTTCGAGCCCCGTGTCAGGTTCTGCTGATGGCTCAGAGCCTGGAGCTGCTTCGGATTCTGAGTCTCCCTCTGTGTCCCTCCCCTGCTTGACTTGGTCTCTCTCTCAAAAATAAATAAGTATTTAAAAGAAGAGAGAGAGAGAGAAGGGAGAAATGTCCCGTGCAGACCTCCACCCACCAGGGCCTAGTCTGTCTTGCTCAGTGTTACAGCATGGGTCACAGCAGGCGGCTAACACCGGGCACCGGCACAGGTGGAGCAGTCGCCTGCCCGCCCCTCCCCCCTCCTCCCGCCATGGCTTACTGCACTCAGGTCACCCCAGGCTGCCTCGATTCCTCCTGCCTCAGGACCTTTTCCTTCACCGTTCACGTCAGGCGCTCCTACCCCCTCTCTTCGTGGACCTTTCTCTTCTCAGATAAGCTGCAGCCAAAAAGGTCACTTGTTCGGAGGCTCCCCAGCCGTCCACCCCTGAGGACCCCCTGCTGCCCAGAGAGCACTTCGCACCATTTCTGCCTCCAGATCTAAGGTGCCCCCTCGCAGAGGGCCAGGGACGGGCTCTCCGCCGGAGCCCTGCTGCCTAGCACATGCCCGCACCCCCGAAGCGCTCAGTGCCCACCACGTCCATGAGTGCAGGACTGGAAAAGAGGAAAGGCTGCCACAGGTGGGCCAGAAAATGAGGAATTTCCGGGCAATTTAAGGAGTAAGAGCAGATTGGCAGGGCAAGACGGGACCATGAGTGAGGGAGGGTCCAGGGAAGACACGAGGCCCAGTTTCCAGCCAGAGGCTGGGATATCCCAGCTCAGAGCTGCAGGGGGGAGGGGAAAGGGGAACAGGGTGAGAGGTGGGGTGGCCAGCAGAGAGACCAAGCAAAGGACACGGGTCCCCTCCCCACTCATCCAGAGAGCGGCTCTGTGTGAGGTCCATCCTGGACGCGGCTGGGGCAGACAGGCGCAGAGGGGCCGTCACACCCCGGGGTGAGGATTCTGTGCTGGGTTTGGAGGGGAGAGTGGGGCAGTGGCCCAGGCAGCCTCTGGCCACAAAGCAGGCACAGAAAAGGAAAAATGAAAAAGCAGCGCAGTGCCGCGTGGCAGTGGGGGGCCCAGGGGGCAGCTCCTCTCCGGCTTCAGCAGCAGCAGGAGTGGGAAGCAGGCCCCACGCTTCTCGTGGCAACAGCAGACGCTGAAAGACTGTGGAACAGCATTTTCAAGGTGCGAAGGCGCAGTAGTTTTAAATTGGGGTCTTTTGCCTGGCCAAGGTAGCATTCCTTTGGAGAACGTAAAAAGTCCATGGTGGACACAGAAGGCCTCCCAAATTATCACCTACTGAACTCCTTCTTAAACTTATCTAGGTCGCATATTCCAAAAGAACTATCACAGAAGAGAAAAAGAAGAAAGAAATTTCAGGGAATTAGAGAGAATTCCATGGGGAAGTGCAAATAAAAGCCAACGTGAAAGGAGGTTTGATTAAAAACATAACCTGGAAATAAACTGCCCAGTGATGTTGATGCAGGAGGCGGCACAAGGTAGGGTAAGGTGGGCAGGGGGAAAGGGAGAGGAGAAAAGAGGTTAATTATTAAGAGAAGGATCTCTCCCCAATGCTCGATGTTGATAGAAAGACATATGCTTAAATAGGTGGGCTGAAAAGGGAAGAGGACATGCATGAAGGACGGCACTGCTGGAGGGAAGAGCCCGGGAGGTGGCAGTCCGCGCCGCTGAGGATGCGGCCCCTGTGGGCGTCGCTGCTGCTCCCACAAGAACCCGCCGAGAGGAGGGAGGCCCTTCCACTATCCGGGGTTTCAGAGAGCTGGGCCCCGCGGAGCTGTCCAGGGTCCTGGACTGCTCGGCTCTGAGACTGCCTCTTGGTCTCCACTTCCTGCATTTGCTGAAAATACAGCCTGGACTTGGAGAAAAATGAAACAAAAGCCCCACTCGACTGTCCCTAATGACTGGGCTGCCCATCACTCCCCTCCAGCCTTCCCAGCCCGGCCAGCGCCCCAACTCGTCCAGGAGCCTTGCTCCCCATCCTTCGACCTACCGTGGAACGCTCGGTAGGCAGAGCCCAAGCAGGCAGAGTTGGCAGTGTCTATGACGTACACGGGGGTGCCAAACACATCCGCAAGGACCTGGAAACGACCGAGGCCTCACTGTCATGACGTAGTTCATCAGAGGGAACACGGACATTCTCACACGCATTTCCTTTCTTTCTTTTTAAATTTTGAGAGAGAGAGGGAGGGAGGGAGAAAGAGATGGGGAATGAGCAGGGGAGGGGCAGAGGGAGAGGAAGACACGGAATCCCAAGCAGGCTCCAGGTCCCGAGCTGTCCGGACATGGCCCAAGGCGGGGTTCAAACTCACAAACCACAAGATCATGACCTGTGCTGAAGTCAGACGCTTAAACAACGGAGTCACCCAGGAGCCTGCCCCCTTTTTAAGTATATTTATTTGAAAGAGAGAGAGCACAAGTGAGGGAGGGGCAGAGAGAGGGAGACCCCAAATCCAAAGCCACCCAGGTGCCCCGTTGACATGTATTTTTCTAGGCTCTCTTTCCTCATGTGTCTTCTGATGCCTCCCTGTCTACTTCTACTGCCTGGCAACCACAGAGTCAGGATGACCGGGGGCACGTCTCTGTGGAGGGCCACAGCTCTCCAGGCTGTCCCTGCACAACTTAACCATTTTATCAAACACAGGAAGGAAGATGTGCGAAGTATGCCTAGCCAGTGGTCCAGGTGGAGTGGCTGGGTACCAGGATAATATCAACAAGCCCAAACAAACCCAAACTCACAGAGGCATGTTTTCTAGGGAAAAGGGCAAAATTTTCCATTTAGGTCCCCCCCACCCAAACTGTTATAAATCTACAATGGAGGACCTATACCCAGAGCAGCTCGCTCACATGGAAAAGACCTAGGAGTCGTAGCTGGCCAGAGTAATCATAGTGGATGGTGCCATGATGCCCCGTCTGGGGCCTGTCCCTGGACGATCTCACCGCTCGTGGGTTCGAGCCCCACGTCGGGCTCTGTGCTGACAGCTCAGAGCCTGGAGCCTGCTTCCGATTCTGTGTCTTCCTCTGGGGCCTGTCCCTGGACCGGCGTGCATCCTCCCCTGGATGCTGTGGGTTCGCTGCTGATGACTCCAGGAACCCCCCCTTCAGAAGACTCGCTCTCAGCTGAACAGAGGCTGCCCGTCGTAGGAGGCCATTCTCACCTCCCTCCAGGGCAGCCACCTGGCCCCTTACCCAAGGTGGAGCCATGTCTGTCGTACCGTTCGTGTTTCGGATCCTCCCTCCGGGATGGAGCTAAAGCCAAAACCAGGTTTTGGTTCATCGCTTCCCCCTGCCCACACCCCTCACTCTTTCTCCTGGGGGCACCTTCTCAACAGCCCGCTTAGAGAGACTGCCCAGTTCAGGCTCTTCCTCAAGAGGATCTTACCTAAGACACGCATATTACAAGTTAGTAGTTGATGCAGCTCGGGCTCTCTCCAAAAACGCTTGACGGCCCAGGGAGACATATACAGCCACCTGATGTGACAGCCTGATGGTCAGACATCTGCAGAGTGGGAAGAGGCGGTCCCTGCTGGACAGCGTCTGGCTCTTAGAAATTACTGACATGGGGGGCGCCTGGCTGGCCCAGTTGGTCAAGCGTCCGACTTCCGCTCAGGTGACGATCTCACCGCTCATGGGTTCAAGCCCCGTGTTGGGCTCTGTGCTGACAGCTCAGAGCCTGGAGCCTGCTTCAGATTCTGTGTCTTCCTCTCTCTCTGCCCCTCCTCCCCTTGCACTCTCTCGCTCTCAAAAATGAATAAATGTTAAAAAAAAAAAGATTAAAAAAAGAAAGAACCGACATGGAAGAGGCCCTCCTGTGCAGCCTGCTACCAGCACGTACCTGTAAGATGTCTCTGTTGTGAGATGCGCCTCCAGTGGCCAAAATCCGGGTCTTGGGCACTGCAAGGAAAAAGAAAAACACTGAATGACTGTAACAATCTCCCCAAAGCAGAAAAGACTGTTTTCCAGAGTTCGTTAGCCAAGAAGGGCTTGAGCTGGGCCAGTGCCTCTTGTTTACCACACAGGATTCAAGGAGACAGCCAAAGCTGGCCCTTTCCACGCAGGCTTGTCACAAGTAAACCTCCTATTTCTTAATTTTGAGAGAGAGGGAGAGGGAGCAAGAGAGAGCGAGAGCGAGAGCAAGAGCGAGAGCGAGAGAGAGAGAGAGAGAGAGAGACTTTTAAGCAGGCTCCATGCTCAGCACGGAGCTCAACTTGAGGCTCGATCCTGCAACGCTGGGATCATGACGTGAGCTGAAATCAAGAGTCAGATGCTCAACTGACTGAGTCACCCAGGTGCCCCACAGGCCTGTCACACAGAATATGCTTCTGAGGTGCTGCCACACTGATCTCTTACTGTCTTCATTTTTTATCATTAAAAAACAGAATCTCTCCACAAACTAGGAAGAGAAGGGAACTTACTTAAATTAATAAAGGCACATATCAAAAATGTACAAGCATCACTCTTAACAAAACAGAAGTAGTTATTTAAGACTGCTGTGCCTCCCAGACCCCAAAAATATGGATTCCAAAATACCCCTGCTCCCAGATATTTTTACCTTCCTGTCACTGCCTCTCACATTCAACAAGGCTGACTCGTGTGGCCGGTGGGACGGTGTGGAAAATGCCGGAGCGGCAGTTCCAAGGCCAGGTCACAGAGGACACTGAGGCCTCTATCACAGACACTGTCTTGTACCCTCACCTTGGGTACAGCTAACTGACAGGTCACGAAGACCCTCAGGCAGTCCCGTGGAGATGTCTGCAGGGTGAGGAAGTGCAGCTCCTGCCAACAGCCGTGGAGCTGGCCAGCTGGGAAGGAGACCCGACGGCCTCGGTCAAGCCTTCAGATGACGGCAGCCCCAGTCAACATACTAACCTCAACCTTTTAGGAGACTCAGCCAGAACCACTAAGTTATGCTAATTCTGAATCCTTGACCCACAGAAACTGTGTAAGATAATAAATGCTCATTGTTGTTTTAAGCTACTAAGTCATTTTGAAACTATTTTCTCTAATTTTTACTTATTTTTGAGAAAGAGAGAGAGGGAGAGGGAAAGCAGGGGAGGGGTAGAGAGAGAGGGAAACAGAGGATCAGAAGCTGGCTCTGAGCCGACAGCAGAGAGCCTGATGTGGGGCTTGAACTCACAAACTGTGAGATCAGGACCTGAGCTGAAGTCGGGCGCTCAACTGACTGAGCCCCCCAGGTGCTCGTAAGTTCCTAAGTCTTGGGGTAATTTGTTACACAGCAATAGATAACTGTAGTAGGAACAAAACAGACTCATACTATCCAGTACACTGCTACACAGGACTAGTTATATAAGCCATTCCTATATGACAAAAATAAAAAAATAAAAAATAAATATTTAAAGATTAAAAAAACCTACTATTATCTATAAACAATAAATTAGAAAAATTTTATTTTTTTATTTTATTTTAATTTTTTTATTTTTTAATGTTTTATTTATTTTTGATACAGAGAGAGACAGAGCATGAGAGGGGAAGGGTCAGAGAGAGGGAGACACAGAACCAGAAGCAGGCTCCAGGCTCTAAGCTGTCAGCACAGAGCCCGATGCGGGGCTCAAACCCACGAACGTGAGATCTGACCTGAGCTGAAGTTGGTGGCCTAACCGACTGAGCCACCCAGGCGCCCCTAGAAAAATTTTAAGTAGGCAAGCTAATCACAGTTTAATAAGGTTGCCATATACAATAATCAATGGCATTTTTAGCAATAGTCAATTAGCCAATGTGATAGAAAATAAATTATCAGTCACAATGGCAACCAGAAATGTAATATAGCAGGAAATAACTTAGCAAATAATTCAAGTTTCTATGAGGAAAAAAATCGAAACCATTATTAAAGTACAAAAAGGAGGGGCACCTGGGTGGCTCAGTGGGTTAAGCCTCTGACTTCAGCTCAGGTCACGATCTCATGACTCATGGGTTCAAGTCCTGCGTCGGGCTCTGGGCTGACAGCCTAGAGCCCGCTCCCCTATTCATGCTCCCTCTCACAAAATAAATAAATAAACATTAAAACTTTAAAATAATTTTTTAATGTTTATTTACTTTTGAGACAGAAAGAGACAGAGTGCAAACAAGGGAGGGGCAGAGAGAGAGGGAGACATAGAATCGGAAGCAGCTCCAGGCTCTGAACTGTCAGCACAGAACCCGATGTGGGGCTCGAACCCATGAACATGAGATCATGACCTGAGCCGAAGTCAGACGCTCAACTGACTGAGCCACCCAGGCGCCCCCAGAACATTATTTTCAAAGCTCTACGATAATATGATTTTTGCAACTTAGAATTCCACGTATTATAAAAGTAGCATTTAAGTGTGAAGGCAAAATTAAAATATTTTCATACGGTCTGAGACCATCCCCCACATGTTCACGTCCACATGAAAGAAGAGTCGAGGACGTCCTGAAGCAGAGATGAAGTACAAACACAAAACCGCTTAGATGTGCGGCCTAATAAATAGTGGTAATCAAAGAAAGCAGCCAAGTGTACAATTTAAGTAATTATTGACGCATGATGCACACCGAACAGTAACGATCTGGAGCTGGAAAGTGGGAGGTAAAGAAAGGAGAGAAGAGAGGGAACAGGATGTCTTTCAGTGGAGAAGATAATTACCGAATAAAATATAAATTCTAAACACGGATCAAAAGCAATAAGTGTTAGTATCTATTTTGAAAATTTTTTTAACGTTTGCTAATTTTTGAGAGAGAGAGTGGGCAAGCGCCCAGGAGCGAGGGAGGAGCAGAGAGAGAGGAGAGAGAGGATCCGAAGAGGGCTCATGCTGACAGCAGCGAGCCCGGTGCAGGGCTCGAACTCACAAGCCGCGTGATCCCGGTCCAGCTTAGCCGAAGGAGCCACCCAGGCACCCCTGTGCTGGGATCGTACACCTTCTTTACTAGAAGAAGTAGAGGGGCGCCTGGGGGGCTCAGTCAGTTGGGTGTCCGGCTTTGGCTCAGGTCATGATCTCACAGTTCGTGGGTTCGAGCCCCGCGTTGAGCTCTGTGCTGACAGCTCAGAGCCTGGAGCCTGCTTCAGATTCTGTGTGTCTCTCTCTCTCTGGCCCTCCCCTGCTCACGCCATCTCTCTCTGTCTCTCAAAAATAAATAAAACATTAAAAAAGAACATTAGAAGAAGAAGTAGAGCCTTTAGGCTCAGGCGCCAGCAACGGACACGCGTACGGGGCCAGGAGAAGGGAGTAGCTGAGGGTAGGGGCTTGGGCACGGCGGCGCCGGCACCTGCTCGGGCAGAGGTATGTGATTAAATAACTCTGTGCTGGCCAGACACAGCAAGTTCCCCTGTTGTCACTTTACTCCCCACGCCTGTCACACAGTAGAGCCGAAATCAGGAAGAACCAGCCAGGGACAGCTGCACGATGGAGAGACGCACGGTTCATGACGCTGACCCGGAAGGAGCGAACGTGCGCCACGGAAGAGGTGAGCCGACCCTGGTCCAAGCACGCGATGGGACGCTCTAGCGTGGGGGGCATGGACAACCGAGAGGCACACTAATGCTCACGGGTGAATTCACGAACGTGACGCTGCACCACGGAAGCAGGTAGCCTAAGAACGGGAGTCAATCCCCACTGCAGCCGGGAGGACGTCGCCGGGTTGGGCAGCCCTTTCTGGAAGGGTGTTCGTTTGCGTGGCCTCACTTGGGAGGACGCCAGCAGAGCAGGCGCGGCAGGCCTGACAGCTGGTTGCTCAGAGGACAAGTTGCTCTTTGCGGTTTTGCACAGAAACGCTTCAAAGGCGGGGCACCTGGGGGCTCAGTCGGTTAAGCGTTGGACTTTGGCTCAGGTCATGATCTTGCAGTTCGTGAGTTCAAGCCCCACGTCAGGCTCTGCGCGGACAGCTCAGAGCCTGAAGCCTGCTTTGGATTCTCCCTCTCTCTCTGCCCCTCCCCTGCTTGCTCTCTGTCTCTCAAAAATAAACATTAAAAAAAAGTTTTTTAATGCTTTAGAGGCTGGGAATGATGACATTATCCCATCAGCCCTCCAGTGCCCAGGACTTCCCTGCTCTTGTGGCCTCTTCCTGCACACCGCTAGGGACAGCGCCCCCCAGTGTCCCCTGATGACGGCTGGAGGACCCTTCACACCAGGTACCATCCGGCCCTGTCCACCCATCTCACTTTTCGGGCATTCTGAACTCTTTGGAGACCTTCAGGGAATGTCCTTTTACACTTCGAGGGATGCAATGGAAAGAAATGGGAATGTGTACAATGCTCATCTTATTTATTTTAAAATCTGTGGTGGGGGTGCCTGGGTGGTTCAGTCAGTGAAGTGTCCAACTCTTGGTTTCGTCTCAGGTCACGATCTCACAGTTCGGGAGTTCAAGTCCCATGTTGGGCTCTTCGCTGACCACACGAAGGCTACTTTGGATTCTCTCTCTCTCTGCCCCTCCCTGGCTCACACATGCTCTCTAAATAAGTAAATAAAATCTGTGGTGAGGGCGCATACATCCTGAAAAACGTGCATCAACACCTCACACGCGGACCACTCAACAGGTCCCCGCAAACTCAACACGCCTCATGTAACTGGGAGCCGCCACCGCACCCCAGAGCCTCTGCCGCCTCCCCCTGCGTGGCTGCTGGCTGTCCCCGCTCCCCACGACAGCAGATCACTCGTCTGGTTCTGAACCCGATGGAGGCGGAATCCCGGTGCGTGCACATCGTGTCTGCCTCACTGTTCTGTTCCGAGTTACGTGTATGGGACCCGTCCCTTCTGCCGCACGGAGGGGCGGCCGGTTCGCGCTCACTTCCGAGTAGCAGCACCACCGAGGCACCAACGCCCCTGCGCCCTTGCCCTGCCTGCCGGTGGGCGCAGGGTTCCGGCGCGGGGCTGCTAAGCACCGTGGCGCGACGCCTGTTCGCCCGGACGTCACCGGGACACGCAGCACGTTCTGCTTCCCATTCGCCAGGAGGCGAGGCCGCTGGGACGTGTGTGCAGCTTTAGAAGACGCAGCGTCAAAGCTCCTCAGAAAGGCCTCCCTAAACCTGCAGCTTACTGCTACAGTACCCTCTGACGTGCCCGGTTCAGAGACGGAAAACCTGCGCCCTGCAGAACTCAGAACTCAGAGCATCCGTGAAAGTACCATGAGGAGGAGCTCAAGCAAAGAGGCTTCTGGGGTTTTGTACCTTCTTGAATGACAGTGGCTGCTGCCCAGAGGGACCAATACACCTTAGACACCTGGGCTCCACCCTTCGGGGGAAGCCCCACCCCCGACTCCAGTGCCAGCATTAAGGGGAAGTTCACAGACCTCCTACAGCTGCCCGTCCAGGACTCAAGTTCTTAGAAACCCCCTTCACCTCGGAGGGGACCCTGCTCTGCTTTACGTTCCAGACCCTGTCCGGTTCCTGACTCTGTTCCAGACTCTGTCCTGTTCCAGACCCTGTCTGGTTCCAGACTCTGTTCCACTCCAGACGTCTGTTCCGGTTCCAGATCCTGTTCCAGATCCTGTTCCAGATCCTGTTCCAGACCCTGTCCTGTTCCAGACCCTGTTCCAGACTCTGTTCCGGCAGTGGCCCTGCGTCCCCACGCGTCCTCCCCCAAGCCCGAAGGGCTAGGCGGTGCCCCCCCCCCCCGCAAGCAGAGCGCCCCAGCCTAGGCCTTTCCCCTCTGCACTGCCATGTCCTCAGAGTCCAGGGCTTGGGGCTTTGGGCCCGCATCTTGGAGGTTGAGGTTACAGGAAGGTCTGTGCGTGCGGCAGCTACCCGCCAGGAGGGCAGGCTCGTGGGGACAGAGCAGAGAAGCAGAAACAGCCTGACTCCTGCCCCTGCCTGCCCACAGGCGCGCGCTGACTCGCCCTGTCCCCAGCCACGGGCCAGGCTCCTTCTCTCTCCTGCCCCTGTGGGGCAGCCGCAACAAGCCCGCGACGCTTGGCCCCGAGGCGGGAAGGGTCTCAGCACCTCAGGGCAGGAGGGTCCGCGCCCCTAAACGCAGCAGCTCACTTACAGACGCGGTAGCCCAGGCCTTCGGCGTGAATCCTCTTGGCCATGAACTGCCCTTCAATCAGGGCTCGGATCTCCACCTCCCTGGGGAATGCTGGGACCTGTCCCCAAGAGAGAGCAGGCACAGAGTGAAGGCCCCTTGTTTTCCCTTCATAGTGTGTGTGTGTGTGTGTGTGTGTGTGTGCGCGCGTGTGCACGCACTGTCTGTTTAAATGATAACCCAGATTCGGAAATCGTGCCTCCCACCTCCAGTGCGGCTCACACTCAGCCAGGTCCCTAGTCAGCTGAGCACTGTGACACACGCTCACACAAACACATCACGCACGCACACGCTCCCAGCCTCACGCATGCTCGCTTTGGAGGAAGGGAGCATCAGAGAGCTAGTCTCGGGCCACCCAGGGTCCAGCTCTGTGACCTCACGTGAGTCATGTAGACCCTGTTGGGCTTCATCTTCTGAACAAAACTGAGGCCACAGTGGTCCCTGCGGTTCAGGGTGGTTACAGTGACCAAAACAGACAGCAGAGCGCGCTCCAGGTGCTGGAGACTCACTAGGCGAGAGCCGCAGCTGCAGAGTGACCTTCAGGCCACTGCTGATGGGTGTCAACCCCAGCTCTGCCCGTGGCTCAGCCCCGGTGGCCAGTACCGACCCTACCTTCTCCCCGACAGCCCTCGGCGGCTTTATGGGACAGGGAGCAGGCATACCTTCTCTGTATCTTCTCCGACCCTTCGTCAGAAAACCGAGGTGAGCTCCTTCCCCTCAGAGTTTACATAAAGCCTTCCACTTACAAACCAAACGGAATGACGTCACCGGCCACAAATCCAATGCCAACTCTAACCGTAATGGTTACTAGGCAGAGTGACTTACTGATCCCACCTAGGAGAGGCCGCAGGGTGGAGGGGAAACACACAGCGGCCTCAGGGCCAGAGAGGACGGGGCTTGGGGGCCCCTCCACACCCAGGCCCTGGTGACCTGGGCACAGGATGTAGCCTCTCTGAGCCGCAGGGTGCCGTGAGCAGTGAATGAGGGAAGTAGGAATCCACCAGGCACAGTGCTTGGAGCTAAACAGCACTCGATAAAAGTCTGCCAAGGCAACTACGGCCTCTCTGACTCCCAGGGCTCAGTGTAGACACGGCAGACTCCGGGGAAAATCCCCAGGGGGTCTGCACTGCGCTCTGTAAGCGCGTCTGCCTTGGGTCCTGCAGATTTCCCAGCGCTACAATGCACTCTGGCACGTCAAAAACATTTGCTCTGGGGCCACCTGGGGGCTCAGTTGGTTAAGCCTCCGACTTTGGCTCAGGTCACGATCCCGCAGTTTGTGGGTTCGAGCCCCATGTCGGGCTCCATGCTTGGGATTCCCTCTCTCGGCCCCTCCCCTGCTTGCTCGTGCTCTCTCTCAAAATGAATAAATAAATTTAAAAAAACAACAACAAATACCTTTGCTCTAGCAATAGATGAGTAAATGCAGGACGCCCCAAAAGTGGCAGAATCTGATGGGCGGTCGTTAAATGTACTACTCAAAAACGCAGCCAATTTCTCTCCGATACCAATACCACACGTACCTTGCGGTTTTCTGCACTAAACCTGTGGCGCCCGATAATTTCAGGGGTGATCTCCATTACGTCAAAATAAAACCCTGAAACGAGACCAGGAGAAGATTCACGGTCGGGAATCAAAGACAAGAGCTAAGCTTCTCAAAGACTTAGACGCGAGCAGGGGGAAGCACTTGTCCGTGCCCCCCAGGGGCTCCAGGGACTGCCCTCGGTGCCCGCGCCCCCCGTCCCTGCCCCCCAGGAGCTCCGGGGACTGCCCTCGGTGCCCGCGCCCCCTGTCCCTGCCCCCCAGGAGCTCCAGGGACCGCCCTCGGTGCCCGCACGCCAGCAGGACGGGGGCCCCTGAGCCGCACTTTCGTAGAGACGGTGCTTCCTGCTCTCACCTGGCACCCCGGCCAGAGGCGGCTGCCCAACCAGCCCCGAGAAACCAGCCCAGGTTTGATCAAGGAAGACACGTCTCCTCCCTGCGCGGAAGGCCGGCCCCAACACTGGGCACAACGGGACAGGGCAGGACCGTGGCTGCCATCCGTGACGCTGTCCCCGGGGCCTCTGAGCAGGGCAAGGATGCAGCTACGGCCCAACCTTCCACTCCCAGCACGGAGAACGGCCCGGCCGCACTCAGATCACGGGGTCGCGCACCAGTCTAGAAGGACAGGTAGGGCTCCCCTTGGCTTCTCCATGGCCCTCATCTCCCCACATCCGGAGGCCCCGGCCCTGTCCCTTCTGTGGCCCTTCACAGACCCAGGCAGCGCCCAACAGCCTACCCAGATTCCCGCCGTTCCCCATCTCCGTGGACCGCAGCGCCTCAGAGAACTCCCTCCAGGAACCAGAAGCTGACTCATCGCGGATCTTCTCTCTCATGAGGGAGCCATTTTTAAAGCTGCAGAAGTGCACACACCTCTGAGGGAGGGACCCGGTGCTTGCCCACTGCACCCGCGTATTTTGGTGAAGACTCCCAGGTAGAAGAGCAGCAGGTCAGGCTGGACCACAAGCCCCAGCCAGTGAATGGCAGAGAATCTGAGGTTCTCCCTCAGGCATCAGGCCCAGCAAAGGTCCCTCAGAATCGTCGGGAAATGCACTGGTCTTGGGCTCTCTGTGGGGTTGCCACAGAGGCGCCCCAGGGAGAGACGGGGAGCTGTGATTTCTACACATCATACCGCCCGGATGATGGAACAGAGCGGGCTAAACTTAACAGCCCTCTATACTCTCCAACGGTTCCTGGGGCCTAGAGGCTCAGAAACTTCCCTAAGCAGCTTCCAGTGGGTTTCCGAAGGCCTGTGATCAGGGTGTAGAACATGTCTTCCATGACAATTGTCGGGAGACAGGATGTCCTTCCGGCCACTGTGGAAGCTCTACCAAGCGCGAGGCATTTCACGACAACTCTGGGAAGTAGCCCATCACTCTCCCCGTTTATGAGCAAAGCGTGGCTCACACGTGCCCCGGCATCTGCCCCAGGCCCACAGGATATAAGGTGCTGGGGTTGGGATTGGGGTCTAGGTTTGGGGAGGACTTCAGATCCTGGGACCCTCCCCACCCAGCTCGGCTGTCAGCAAGACCCAGGGAGTCCGGGGCCTCAGCTGCTGGGCAGAATGACTTGAGGGGTCC
>PISW01006946.1:0-41677 GCA_004023785.1 Mungos mungo
TCACCTGAGTCAGCCAAGAGTCGTCCACGAGCTCTAGAAAGTGCTGGACTTACACGTCTCATTTATACCTGGGGCAGAATCTATACAATCTTGCTAGCCAGCCACATGTCTTAAACACCACTCATTTTCATCAAAGAAATTTTTTCTAACATTTCTAACACTAATTAATAAACCCTTTGATATAGATTTCCATATCTCTTTATTTTTTTAATATAACACAATTTATTTTTTTAACATATGCAATTATTTTCCATCATTTACAATACAGTAGTTACGATGACACTCCAAACAGAAAAGCAAAGTAAAAAACCAAAACCCCAACTTCTATTTCATGTAATTAGACTTCTACAGAAATTAGAAGGTTAAGTAACTACTAGTTAATCACCTAATTTCACAGCTATCTGAAGTGGCAATCGTTATATAGCAGCTTATCTATGATACATTCAAGATACATGATACAATTTATTACTTGCCCATAAGCTACAACACAGCCTGCTTAATACCTTTCCTTAAATTCCACCTCTATACTACAATATACTTGAGGTCCATGCAAAAAAGTAGGAATATATATATATATGTAGGAAATGGATGATTAAGTCTTTGGTGTTGTAAAAGCAACTTCATTTAAACATAACCACGCCCACCACCAAAAAAAGAAGAGGAAAAAAAAAAGTAACGAAAATAATAAGGGAAAAACCCAAGACACACTTCCTAGGGGGAAAAAAACCAGCATGTAATTTCTGTCCTTGGCAGAATGTATTAAATAAGCAAACACCCCCAACAAGCAAAACAAGTACTACAATGTAAAAAATTTAAAAAAAAAGAAAACCCTCTCACATGCATAAATGAAAGATTGGACACAAAAAACTCACATCTTTTCAAGATTCAATAGTAAATATTCTGCTACTATGTATTAAATACTGCATGGTTTGCCCAGGCTAAGATGAAACCACATCATGAATCAATAAGCATTTTGCATTTTCTTTCATTATCTACTCAAAGTCATGCCTACTACACCTCTAAACATTTCATTAAATCCAATTATACAGCAAACACTCTCAAAATACCTCTCTTTAAATGTTTCCAAAGTATGGAATCTTAATTAGTGTGCTTCAAATACTTAATCACTGCCCTTAAACAGTAAGTTTATACTCTACCCCGTGGTCCAAACACACATTTCTGCTACGATGTTTATAGAGATATATTTCAAAGTAAATTATGATATAGAAAGTAACATAGAAAGAAGGGAAAGAAGGAAGGGGAAAAAAACCCTCCGCCTCTCCCCTGATGTTTTCAGTATTCCACCTGTGCGTGATTACTTGCCCAAAATAATTTTTTTTGGCATGACTTTGGTCAGTCTTTCTGCAGGGAATTTTTTTTTACCACCCACTTCCCAAAATCTTGTACTAATTTAGCTGCATAAAATTCTTATTGCCTTTCACATAAATTGTCAGACGCTTGGAAATTTCAGGTCAAATCAATTACTTCCTTTACTCCTTTCCCACTCCCTACCAAATTCGTTTATCTATTCCTCAAAGGGCATGTATCTCTGTGTGTGCATATGTACATGCATGCACATTTTTTATTAAGTTATTGCTCTGTCTATGTTCCTGGTATATTCCGAGTCATGGAATATACTTAGTTCTTTGGAATTCCTGAATCCTAGTAAAGGGACTGTAATGTAATTTTCTTCAGTAAATGTTTGATTAGTTTTATTGACTTTTGTATCGAAAGTGTCTTCTCTACTATGCTCCCCTACAATATCAATTTAAAATACAACTTCTCATTTAAGTATGAAGTAAACTATTAAGAAGGAAATGCAGATGAGTAGATGAGTAGAAGAGAATTTATGTCCAAATGGATGCAACAGAGAGTTTAAGAAGCATTTCAAAGTGATAAAAGAAAATGAAGTCAACAGTTTAAAGTGACCAATTGATAAGAACAAATTGCCTTTTGGAATCCAAGTTGCAAAACCTTCTCCAAAATGTCTATTTCATTAAGTGGCAAGTTAATTTCTTGGAACATTTTCCAGCTTTTGAAATTTATGTGTAATAATTTAATTCATATTCTGCACTGAAGTATTTCTCTTTGATCCCCAAATCTTAGACATTTTAATTGTTAAATATTTTCAAGTTCAAGGTGTGAACCTATCTGGATTCTATACTTAGAATTTCTAGTAGTCACCAACCATAGTGAAGAAAATTTTTAAAATTTTATATGTGATAGAACATAAGGGTCAAGGCCATGTTTTTGATCTGCTTAACATCTCCTGACACTTATTCACAGAATACTGTTATGATCCTTTGGGTTTAAGGCAAATCAAAAATATATGTGCTTCCTCCAAAGCAAAACTGATTCTTGTCCCTGCAGATGTGATGCCAAATTACAATTCTACTAACCCGGATGTAATTTTGGAGAGTTTGATATCAGCAAGTTATAAGTTGCAGACAACTTGAAAAAACTCATGACACACCTTTCCTGTCACTCTTACTGCAACAATTCACAGTCCTCACTGTGCCAAACATGCTCCTGGGAGCTTTTAAATTTTTGTTTCAAAATTTAAAAAAAATTTTATGTTTACTTATTTTTGAGAGAGAAAGAGAGGCAGAGTGTGAGTGGGGTAGGAGCAGAGAGAGAGAGAGAGGGAGACACAGAAACTGAAATAGATCCAGGCTCTGAGCTGTCAGCACAGAGCCTGATGTAGGACTTGAAACCAAGAATGGTGATATCATGACCTGAGCCGAAGTTGGATGCTTAACCTAAGGAGCCATCCAGACACCCCTGCTGGGAGCTTTTAAAAAACAGAGATGCCCAGCCTCCTCCGTCTCCATAAAATCTCACTGGATTTGTCCAGGGGAGGCCCAGAATTTAATATTCTCATAAAGCATCTTTTTTTTCCTAATGTTGCCAAATTTGAGAACCATTATCTCTAAAATTTATGCCATAATTAGCAATATTCCAGGAGTATTTTTGACCTCAATAGCCTCTAGGAGATTTTTCTAATATATTTATACCTTATCTTTTCAAGGAATTAACAGCCTCCTAGATATACTACTAAAAAGAATACATAGAAAATTACTACTTATATTTAGTTATTCTTTATTCATAACTTAAAAATGCTATTTTATTGAAAGGTATTTGTACAGTGAAATAATAGAAGGTAAAAAAGGTTATTATTTATCTTGAAGCACTCAAAGCTCTCTGTCTCTTACAATGATATTAATCAATTACCAATTAGTATACATTTTCAATTAAAGAATTATCTGATCATGACCATATTTAGAGTTAAATGTAGGGCAGGAAAAATTATATTTAACAAACAAAAGAATACTGTCTCAATGAGATCTTAAGTAACAAATTGAAAACAGAGAATTGATAGTCACTAGGAATCTTTGGGAGAAAAAGAACTTTTACCAAATATGCATGTAAGGACAAAAAGCACTAACTTCAATTAACCAGAAACTAAGTGGCTAGAATTCTTAATAGAATAGTGTTATTGTAATATCTAGTTCTAGAACAAAGAAATTAATCAAGTCAGTATAAATATCTAACAGAATACCTCTGGTCATAGTAGGCTAGGTTTACCTTAAACGAAATGGGAAATAAGTGAGGTTTGTCCTTATGCCCGTCTTTCCCCACTTTGAGACCTTCATGCAGTCCCTTGACTGACATGTACCCATCATCATAAGCCTACAATCTTACCATTTTCCATTCCAATATAAAAATGTTCCAGTTTTGTGTTCTTATATATTTGCTCTTTATATTCAATGGGGACCAACTAATATGTGCTCAGGCTTCCATGACTAATAAAGAACAACCTTACCTTCTCTCAAGTGGATTTGCACTTTTTAATATATTTTTAATGTTTATTTATTTTTGTGAGTGACAGATAGAGCATGAGTGGGGGAGAGGCAGAGAAAGAAGGAGACACAGAATCCGAAGCAGGCTCCATCCAGGCTCTGAGCAGTCAGCATTGAGCCCTGCATGGGCCTCAAACTCACAAACCATGAGGTCATGACTTGAGCACCCTGTGCCAAAGTCAGAAGCTTAAGGGACCAAGCCACCCAGGTGCCCCTGGATTTGCATTTTAACAGGGGACTACAAAGATGAATAGGTTCAGAATTCAGGTCACTGAGCCTTTATTCATTTGAGAGTAAGATGCAAGTGAAAAAGGAAACTGCCTACTTCAAGCATTCTACTTAGCCAGATGCCCACTTCATCAACTCTTAGCTGTGGTTCTCTAGGTATTAGGTAAGTGTTTAAAAATAAATTAAAGGGATGTTTTCTAAATTTAATTAGTCAATAAAAATGTCGAATATAGGTAGAGAAAAGCTAAGTAAAATATCTTATACTATAGAATGCAGAATGGGTTGATCGCAATGTTCTTCAAGCATTTATACATTCACATTGTTTTGTAAGGAATAATATTTGCCCAAGGCCTCCATCCATTGTTAGATTTAAATGGTGCAAGTAGAGTAAGAAGTTTGATATTGAATACGATTCATTTGTAGAAGCAACTTCATATTCATTTATTTTTAAGCAACTTCATATTTAAATATAAAATGTGAGAAAACTTCTGTGCTAGCATTAGCCATTAAGAAGTTGTGTCTGAAATGTAGTGTTTCTTTTAAACTACCAATTAACTCAACACCTGTCATCAATTAGAAAAGGTTTAGCTATGGTTTCAAACAGATTTCCTTCTCTTTTACATTAGAATAATTTATCTCTAGTAAGGCTGGCAGACTCCATTTATATTAGATACATTCAAGATAATTTGTGACTTAACATCTTTGTTGAAAGTCAATTCTACTAAAAATTAATCAAATTAGTGAAATTAGTTACATGCACAGATGACTGTAAGCAAATAATATGCATCAATGCTAGACTTGATCAATCCTAGATTTGAATAATTAATAGCTCTTCCTCAAGATATTCTGATTACATAAATGTACCATGTTGGATCACATTCTTATGAACTGCTTTGTTCATAATAAAGTTCTCTATTTAGCTAATAAAATTTAGAGTTCATTTTTATAAATAATATACCATTTTATTAAAATAATTTATTTCTATTAAATTCTTAAAAGGTAAAAATGAATGAAATATACTGTAATTTGAAGATTCATAGGATTGATCAACAATATGTAAATACCTGACACAGTGGTTTTAGATCTATCAAAATGAAAATCAGAAATATTTTAAAATGGAAATGACCATCATACTACTGGCCAGTTTTTTTAAGGTTTTGGTGTTAGTATTCACAATCACAAAATGTATCATTTTCATAAACACTGAAAAGTGTTAAAAGAGTTGAAGGCAATTTAATAAGCTTAGACATTTTATGAATAAATTATAATACTGATTTGAATATGATTTTTAAGTAGGCTGTTTTTTTCACCTCAGCACCTGTCATTATTTTTCATTTCTCAATATCTCAGAAAGTGGATCCACTTTGGAAATTGAAATAACTTATGCTAGGGATTCATTATTCTGCTTTTTCTTTCCTGTAATAGCATTTATAATAGAAACGTTTTGCCCATCTCAAAGATCTCTGTAAACTGAAAGCACATTTATCTGAAAATGCTGTTGAAAAGTATAAATTTTGGCTCTCGACCCATTCAGTTACAGCACTCTTTCCCCCTACTTGTCAGGTCTCCTTATTCTGTTCCCTTTCTGCTCAGAACTTCCAGGGAATCACCTTTATGATCATGCATTTCCTTGTGTGCACCTAGTTCTGTTGAGAATATCCCCAAACGGCCCCACCAAGAGTCCCCTAACTTCTGCTTAATTCAATAGATATGATAAACACACCAATGGAGTCTGATAATAATGCCAGGAGGAGTGTTAATATATATATTTAAACTTCTGTTGGCCAGAGACAGTGCTATCAAAAAATTGTGTGTCTAACGTTGGAATTTCTATGTAAAGTTGTGTTAACCAAACCTTCCAATGATTATCCCACTTCACAAAAAACTGTATCCTTGCTTAAGCCACCAACACACAGGACTACTGGTCATATACACTTCAGATTCCTAAATCTAAAGAGAGTCTAGAATATTCATAAATCAAATCTTGCTTTTGCTCCACATCTACCATGATCCTGTTCATCTCCACCCTCACTCTCTACCTATCTTTCAAAATTTAGCTCAAGTCAGCTTTTCCATGATTCTGAAGACCAAACTAGAAAACAGTAGGTTTTTCTTCCATGAAAACCAAACAATGCCAACTGGACAAATATTGGGTTCTTGGCATAAATTGCTGCTCAATTATAATTGTGCACAGTTGTGGTTTTGGTTTTTTAAGTTTTCATTTAAATTCTGGTTAACATACAGTGTAATATTAGTTTCGGGAGTACAGTATAGAGATTCAACATTTTCATACAATACTCAGTGCTCATCATAAGTGTAACCCTTAATCCCTATCACCTATTTAACCCATCTCCCCACCAACCTCCCTCCTGATAACCATCAGTTTGTTCTCTGTAGTTGAGTCTGTTTCTTGGTTTTCCTCTCACTTCTTTCCCCTTTACTTGTTTTTTTTCTTAAATTCCACATATGAATGAAATCATATAGTATTTTTTTCTCTGACTGACTTAATTTGTTAGCATGACATTCTCTAGCTCCATCCATGTCTTTACAAATGGCAAGATTTTATTCATTTTTATGGCTAAGTAATATTCCATTGCTTGTGCATATTGTATATTGCATGTAGATGTATTTGTGCGTATGTAAAATATCTCTTCATGTTTTCTGCTCACTTTTCATAGAGAATAAACTAATAGTTACCAGAGGGGAGGTAGATTGGGGGAGAGTTAAATAGGTGATGGGGATTATGGAGTGCAGTAACTGGGATGACCACCGGTGTAGTATGGGAGTGTTGAATCCCTACATTGTACACATGAAACTAATGGTACACTAATAGTATGTTCACTAACTGGAATTTGAATTAAAAACTTTAAAAAATAGTGATTTTTTTCCTGTTTATAAAAATAGAATGTATACAAAAAGGCATAAATACAAAATAGAAATCAGCCATATCCGACATTCTTAAAGTGTGCTGCCCAATGTGGTAGCTAATTGCCACATGTGGCTACTGAGCACTGAATACGTGGCCAGTCTGAAATAAATTGTGCTATAAATGCAAAATACACACCAAATTTCAAGGCCTTAGTCTGAAAAATATAAAATAAATCATTAATTTTTATACTGATTATATATCATAATGGTAATATTTTGAACATATTTGGTTAAAGTATATCATTATAATAATTTCATCTATTTAATTTTACAATTTTAATGAGGGTATTACACAGTTAAAAACTGATGCATGGCTTGCCCCATACTCCTACTGGACAGCACTAATCTATAGAATATATGCCAAGTCTTTTTCTATGCATTCACATAAATTAACATTGTGATTATATCCTACTCATGGCTTTATAATATGCTTTTTCATTTATAAAACATTAAGAACATTTTCTAATGCTGTTCAATATTTTTAAAATACATCATTTTAAACTAATAAGTAGTGTTCTATCACATTGGATGTGAAATTTATGGATATTTATTTAACAAATTCCTTATCCTTGGACATCAAGTTCACTTTAAGTATTAATTCCACAGGGGATACTCTTTATCTGTATCTCAGTCTACTCATCAGGAAAAGTTTCTAGAAATAGAATTACCATAAAGGTTTAAACATATTGAAGGCTTTCGGTAATTATTGCCCAATTGTCCTACAGAAAATTTGTACCATTTTATACTTCCAATACCAATATTTAAGAGTGTTCATTTCTGAGGATATATACAAATGACACATCTGATAAAGGATTAGTATCTAAAATATATAAAGAACTTATACAACTCCACACCAAAAAACACGCTGCACATCTTTCTTTTTTTATGGTTATTAGAAGAGTAGCTCATTTGTGGTTCTGTTGCGGGAGGTGGGGGAAATATGTCGTCTGCTTCTACCTAAAACGCAGAACACAAAAGGAAGCCTGGGAAGCAGAGCAGAGGAGAAACACAAAGAAGATTCATATCCATGAAAAGTCTCTACTTCTGGATGATTTCAGTGTTACAGGAGCCCAATAAGTGTCTTTGACGAATGGCAATCTTTGCTTGCCATGTTTGCTCCTCACTAGCTTACAGTCTCTTTACCATGTAATACCAGAGAAAACCTTTTCAATCTACTCAAAACCTTTTGATGGTCTTCCATCACACTTAAGGAAGGAAGTTTATAGTGATTATCACTTAGGTTAAAAGGAAGATTTCAGATAAACAACCTTACTTTACACTTTGAGGAACTTGGGGGAAAAATAATAAATGAAACCCCAAATTACCAAAAGGAAAGAAATAATAAATATCAGGACAGTAATAAATCAATAAAGAACAGAAAACAAACAAAAAATCAACAAAATTAATAGTTTTTTTTAATAAACAAGATCAACAAACTTAACTAGACTAACTAGACTAACTATTGAGAAAGTTCAAATAAAAGCCAGAAATGAAAGCGGAAAGTCCTCAGAATAAAAAGGACTTTAAGAGACTATTATGAACAATTATATGCCAGTAAATTAGATAACCTAGAAGAAATCGATAAATTGTTTGAAACATACTTCCCAAGACTGAATAAAAAAGACATTGAAAGTTGGAAGAGACCAATAATAAATAATGAAATTGGAGCAGAATTTAAAAATTCCCAACCAACCAAAAAAAAAAAAAAAGTCTAGGACCAGATGATTTTACAACTGAAATCTACCAAACATTTAAAAAGGAATTAATATCAATACTTTTAAAACTCTTCCAAAATAAAGAAGATGTGGTATATATATATATGTATACACACACACACACACACACACACACACACAATAGAATACTATAGAATACTACCTGGCAATCAAATACTACCTGCAAATCAAATTTGCAACAATGTAGATGGAACTAGAGTATATTATGCTAAGTGAAATAAGTCAGTCAGAGAAAGAAAAATACCATATGATTTCACTCATATGTGGAACTTAAGAAACACAACCAATGAGCATATAAGAAGGGAAAGAAAAATAAGATAAAAACAGAGAGGAAGGCAAACCATAGAGACTCTTAGATACAGAGAACAAACTAAGGGTTGCTCAAGGGAGGATGGCTGGGGGGTTGGGCTCGATAGGTGATGTGCATTAAGAAGGGTACTTGTTGGAATAAGTGCTGAGTGTTGTAGGTAAGTGATGAATCACTGGGTGTTTTCCCAATATCCACTTGCTGAAGAGACTATCTTTTTCCCATTGGATATTCTTTTCTGCTCTGTCAAAGATTAGTTGACCATATAATTGTGGGTTCATTTCTGGGCTTCTATTCTCATCCATTGATCTAAATGCTCTTTTTTGTGCCAATACCATAATGTCTTAATGACCACAGCTGTAATTAGATTTCCGAATGTTTAGTTCTCTGTTCAAATCCTGCGTGCCTTCGGTTGGATTTCCCAGAAGCAGATTCTAGCTGTGTTTTACGTCCCAGTAACCACGAAGGAGAAAAGCAAGGGAGTAAGGGAAGCAAGAAGGGAAGAGGAGGAAACCAAACTGGTACAATTACAAGCAAAGTCGCAATCTCTGCCTGATTCCTCACAGACCCTGGCACATGATCTAGTTCAAGACAGCTATGCTTTCATACTCCTGCACTTGTCTATCATCGGCAATGAACCACTCGGGGAATGTCAACTCCCAGGCACTTTCGGTGCTTGGTATCTGGGTAAAGCATCTGTGCTATTGAGCCAGTAGGAACTAAACAGAGCAGAAGTTGAAAGATGGGTATCTACAATAATAAATCAAATTGGCAAGAAGAGGTAGGCACATAGCTCTGACAATAACTGCTACCCTGCCTTTTGACTTTGGGCATGTTACTGCTTATCAGGCGTCTCTTTGTTTTCTATCAAGTGAATCAGTGCTACTACATAAATGTTTAAGAATGAATGCAATACTGAGGATCCTCTAATACAATTCCTGGCATATTGCTCAACCATGGTAATTATGTACTCATATTTTTTATAATATGGAAGAAATTAATAATAAAGTTTACAAATTAAATTTTAATTTTTATACCACCAAATTTAAAAGAATCACTATTGGATTTGGACTCACTCTTCCTTTTACCACAGTATTGAGTTCTCAGAGGAAGATGTAAAATATTTCACATTTTGAGACAGGAAAGATGGTTCACAGACTCACAAAAAGCAGTGTTCTCTGAGCCACTCCCTGGCACAATAAGCAGGTGGATTTTCAGATGTCAGAACGGCACTTTAATGTGCTAACGAGGAACATTTTGAAAACACCATGTACCTTGCAATCTCAATCATTGGTTTTTCCTTCTACAGTTTCAAAGAGCAAGGAACAGATTTTTAAATTATAATTAGATTTAAACTGTCATATGTTATATTCCCTGTTTCCCAAACAGTTATCCATTAGCTGGTACAGCCCGCTTTTACTAAAGATCATTTGTATCCAAAGTTCCTTTAGTTTAACTAGTTAAAGGACTCTTTCTTTTGAATAAGAATAATGTATCCAAATGATATAGAAAATCATGTTAAATATGTAAGATGTACAGTTTTTAAAAAGCATTCAGCCAAACATGCAGTCTTAGTGAAGACCTCTGATTTACATTTAGTTATCATTCTTCAACAATTTATTTTTTGGAATAAGAGTAGTTAAAATAAATAACTTTCCAACATCAAATGATTTTCTAAAACTATAAAAACAGCCTTCTACCCAGCACAGTTTTTTTTTAATGTTTATTTATTATTTTTGAGAGAGAGGCAGAGAGAGAGCAGGGGAGGGACAGAGACAGAGGGAAACACTGAATTCGAAGCATGCTCCAGGCTGAGCTGTCAGCACAAACCTGATGTGGGACTCAAACTCACCAACTGTGAAATCTTGACCTGAGCCCAAGTCATGCTTATCCGACTCACCCACCCAGGCGCCTCATACACAGCCCAGTTTTAATTGTTAATGAGTTCTTGATTATTTGTGTGCAGGTAATTCTTAGAAAAGCAGAATTTTTATTTCCCAATTAAAATTTTTGTGAAACAAAGCATTAACTTAATGACTCACATTTTTGTGTGAGGGCTATGTACTGATGCATATTAGAGGAAGACCTCTCTATCCCAGAGATATGGCCAATGATCAGGACTGAAGCAGCAAGAAGAGCTGCTGACATGGGACATGACATCTAATAATCTCTTGGCACCAGTTTCAGTGATTGTTTCTGCCCCAGTTGGAGCTGAGGATGGAAGGTGAGATTTATACCCAACTTCTGCTCCATGAATGTAAATGAGACAAGCTGGCAAGTTACCTTGGGTACCTTAGTCATGTTTCTGGGCACACTGAGTTATCTTCTTGAAGGCAGATCACTGGAAGAGACTGGACACTTCCTCCGCCCAAAGTAGCAATGACAGGGAGAGAAACAAAAAACATAGACTGAGAACTACCTTATAAGGAATATATTTACTTATTTCTATAAATACAAATCTCCCTGGATTGGTCAGCTATTACTACAATACTGCTGCATGACAACCACAAAATCTCAGTGGCATGCAGTAATATTCGTGATTCTCACTAATTCATTGAGTTAAGCTGATTTCAACTAGACTCGGCTGGGCAACTCTGCGTCAGGCTGCAGTGGGTGAGGCGGCTGTGATTCTCATTGCATGTTTGGGGTTCAGCAGGAGCAGCTATGCTCCGTGGGTCTCTCATCCTCCTCGGATCAGCTGGCCGGCCCTGGCATGTGCTCTCTTTGCAGTGTCAGGAACTCAGGAGAGCAAGCAGAAATATGGAAGGTCATTTGAAATTTAAGCCTAAACCTGGCATACTGTTACTCTTGTGTTCCATCAGCTAATGCCAGTCACATGCCTAAGTTCAAAGTCAAGGGAAATCTCTGCATAAGTGGACATGACCATGGGCCTGCAGGAAAGACTGAAGAATTAGGGCCAATAATTCAATCTACTACATTTCACTCTTTTTCAAATTTGAAAACTCTTGCTGTAGCTATTTGTGTGCTACAGGCATAATAAACTCTCTTCTTAAAAAATAAGTTAATGAAACTTAAGTCATTTGTATGAAGATTTTAATGGCAAACTTACACTGATTTGCCTATTTTATGTGGGTTTTTTGTAAAACTATCTTGCATATATATATCTATATATCTATATATATATATATCTATATATATCTTGCATATATATCTAAGCAAGATATACATATATGCATAAATATGTATTGCTACAAAGTACTTTTCAATTGTGCTTTCCTTAGAATTACCTTAGTAAAACTCTCAGTGTTACATTTGTTTTAGATGAATCACAAAATGCTGAAATAAAATATTTTTGTAGTGATAACATTTTACGTGCAATAGTAGCTTGCACTAAATGATGTGTCAACCACTAGCTTGCTTATTAAGAAATGATGAGACTCAAAAAGACTTATTTAGCATTATGCCTTTAATCAGTCAGAAAAATTTCAATCACAGAGATGACTCAGCTTATGCTTGTGACAGGATGGGAAAACTTTGGAGAATTCCTTCCTTAGCGTCAGTGAAAATGACGCATTGTTACTTAAGTTATCTCAATTCTGTGCCTTCTTCAAAGCACACTAAAAATGTATGTTGGCATATTTCAATGTAACAGAACAGAGGACTCATAAATAAACCCACACTTATATTGCCAGTTAATCTATGACAAAGGAGGCAAGAATATACACTGAGGTAAAGACCATCTTTCAACAAATGGTGTTAGGAAAACTGGATGGCTGCAATCAAAAGGATGACACTGCTTACTTACTTACACCATGCACAAAAAAACACTCAAAATGGATTAAGGAAATAAATGTAAGACCTAAAACCATAAAGCTCCTAGAAGAAAGCATAGACAGTAGTTTCTATGACATCCTCAGGCAAAGGAAACAAAAGCAAAATTAAACTACTGGGATCACACCAAAATCAAAAGCTATAGCATAATGAATGAAATGATCAACAAAACAATAAGGCAACCTACTAAATGGGAGAAAATATTTGCAATGATATGTCTGATAGGGGTTAATACCCAAAACACATAAAGAATTTATACAACTAAACACCAAAATAAGTAAATAAACAAGCACTCTCATTAAAAAGTGGACAAAGAACCTGAGTAGACATTTTACCAAAGAAGGCATACAGATAACCAACAGGCACATGAAAAGATCCTCAACATCACTCATCATCATGGAAATGGTATTAAAACAACCATGATATCAAGTCACTGAATGGGAACCCATCTCTTTTTGTCTTCACCACCTACAGTTTACTTGAACAGTAGCATTCAGAATCATTCTGTAAACCATATCTATTTTCCATTGTATAATCTTTCCTGCTTTGTCAAATATTAGTGGACCATATAGTCATGGGTCCATTTCTGGGCTTTCTATTCTCTTCCATTAATCTATTTGCTCTTTTTCGTGCCAATGTCATTCTGTCCTAATGGCTATCACCTTACACGTCAGAATGGCTAGAATAAAAAACACAAGAAATAAGAACTCTTGGCAAGGATGTGGAGAAAAAGGAACACTTGTACACCATTGATGAGAATGTAAATTGATACAGCCATTGTGGAAAACAGTATGGAAGGTCCTCAAAAAATTAAAAGTAGAAATATCATATGATCCAGTAACTCCACTACTGGGTAATTACCCAAAGCAAATGAAAACGCTAATTTAAAAACATATGTGTACCCTTATGTTTATTGCAACATTGTTTACAATATCTAGGATACTTGTTGAGTCCATCAATAGATGATTTAATTAATTAATTAATTAATTAATTATAATGGCATGTTACTCAGCCATATAAAAGAATGGGATCTTGTCATCTACAACAACATGATGGGCCTAGAGGGTATAAAAAAACTGAGTGAAATAAGTCAGTCAGAGAAAGATACATGACATTTGATTTCACTCATATGTGGAATTTAAGAAACAAAACAAATAAACAAATGAAGAAAAAAGACAAACAACAAAAACTTTTAAATACAGAGAACAAACTGGTGGTTGCCAGAGGTGGTGAGGAGATGGGTGAAATAGATAAAGGGGATTGTGTGCACTTATGCTGATGAGCACTGAGTAATGTATAGAACTTTTGAATCAGTGTATTGTACATCTGAAAACATAACACTGAATGTTAACTATTATTTATTTAAAAAAATAAATAAGTAAATTTTAAATATATATTGGATGATTTAAGGAGAAATTACAATTCATTTTATTTTCCGCCTCTGACTGCCCTCTTATTGTCTGTGATTGATTCAAGGTCAGATTTCCAAGATGAAAAAAACCTTCTGCTCATATATTAGCAGATGCACAAACTCAAAGCTCTCCTCAGACACAAAGAACCTATCAGGCTCTTATTAAGTGTCTCAAGGGAGTGTTCTTATGTACAGCTTGAAAGGAAATCACTGATTCTATAAAAGTAAAAGTGAAGAATAAATTCAGGTGCTGAGGTCAAGAACAAGCCCAACCCTGACCTAGACCAAATATATTTTATATGAAATCCCCAGGGAGAATTGTGACCGTATCAATATAAACCCACTAATAAACTACTGAGAGTTGACTTAGGACACATGATCACCTACACATAAAATAACATATACATAAAAATAACTTCCTGTACTTTCAAATTTTATTTATTTATTTATTTATTTTTAATGCATTTATTTATCTTGAGAAAGAGACAGAATGGAGGAGGGGCAAAGAGAGAGAGAGAGAGAGAGAGAGAGAGAGAGAGAGAGAGAGAGAGAGAGAATCCCAAGCAGGTTCCACCCTGTCAGTGTAGAGAACAGCATGGGGCTTGAAATCACAAACTGTGAGATCATCACCTGAGCTGAAATCAAGTCGAATGCTTAACCAATGGAGTCACCCAGGCGCCCCTCAAATTTTATTTTTATAAAAGGTAAAATAAGACAATTTCCACAACTATTTGTGAAGCTAGAAAATTAGAATAATCGCTCATTTTTTATGAGCATCTACAATTTCTTCCTCTTTATTAGAGTTAACAGAGAGTTAGTGCGTAACATCATGTTGTATTTTTAGAAGAATAATTTCTCCCTGTCTGTTTTTCATGTCTAAAATGGGTATTTACTATTTGTGTTCTTTGGACTGTATAGCTTGAGAAATGTCACCTAAAATTAAGGAAAATTTGGCTATCGAGAACCAGAAAGAGTTTTGTTAACAGGGTCTACACTCATCAGATGTTGTTAAATCATATAGGAAATTATAAATATTCACTCAATCTTCTCCCTCTTTTTACATCATACAAGTAATACCTATATCTATCTAGTTGTTAAAAAGTTTTAAAAAGTACATGACATGGAAAAAGAAATATCCTGTTTTGATATGGAAAAAAATAGAAAAATTTAAATACTCATTCATAATTTAAAAAAAAAACTCTTCAAATAAGAATTGAAGAAAAGTCATTAACCTAATAGACGTTATCTATCCAAAATCCATAACAAACATCATTCATAGTGATGAAATGTTAGAAGCATTCCCTTTAATGCTCACTCATTGATTTTTTTTTAACATTATAGTGGAAGTTCTAAATATTTCAGTAAGAAAAAGAAATTACAGTATAACCATAGCATTATAGTAATAAACAAAGTATAATTTTCACTGTTTCTATGATTGTCTAAAGACTATCACATACAGTTAAACAATTTAGAATTGACCAAATCTGGGAAGGACAGTTCAATTTTGAATTTGTATTAGTACTAGGGCTACCATATACCATAATGCCACAGTCTGTGTGGCTTAAAGAAAAGTAATTTATTGTCTCACATTCTAGAGGTTAGAAGTCTGAGATCGAGTTGTCAACAGAGTTGGTTTCTTTTGAGAACTCTTTCATTGGCTTGTCTATGGCCAGCTTCTCCCTGTGTCTTCACAGGGTCTTCCCTCTGTGTGTGTCTGTCCTAATCTCCTTTTATGAGGACACTGGTTATCATAGTGTAGGGCTTACTTTAATGATCTTATTTTAACCATTCTCTTTAAAGACCTTATGTACAAATATAGTCATATTTGAGGTGGTAGGGTTAGGATTTCAATATATGAATCTGGGGGCAACACAACTCAGCCTATAACAAAACCCAAAGAAGTAGATAGACAAATTATTAGTGTTAATTAAAGTTTAGCAAAGCTGCTAAATATTTTTAAGAATGTCAACAATGACAAAAATATAGGGTACCTAGGAGCCAATCTAACAAAAGATTTACATGGCCATTATGTAGGAAAACTGGGATGAAAGGTTTAATTTGTCCAAAACTGAAGCTGTATAATGTCTCTTATAAAACTATGTTGGAAACCAGCTACACCAAGCTCCTCAAGTATCACTTTGGTGACAAGACTTAACAGCCAAAATATATTTAAAATTTACAAATCAAAAAGAAAAAGCACAGTTAATTCAATAGAAAAATGGGAAACACATACCAACAAATAATTTATAGAAGTCTCAAATTGCCAATACATTTTAAAAGATGGCTGACATTATTGGAAAGTGAAAAAATGTGTATTAAAATCACAATGTAACATGATTTCACATCATACACCTCCATTTACAAATTTAACTTTCTTTTATCTATTTCTTTTTGGTGATTGTGTTCATATAATTGGATTAATTAAACTCCACAATTCGTGACATACTAACACACAGTATATTGATACATATGTGACTTGCTGTTTGTCTATTATTCATGTAACAACCCATAAATCCAAGTCCATATTCAAGTTGTAGAACATTACCAAAATTTTCTGCTACCTATTTTCTCTTCTTCATCCCATTAGGCTATATCCTGCTTCTCACAGAATCAGTTTTCTGTGAGAAATCAAATCTTTGAATTTATTATTCCCTTACTTTCAATAAACTGTACTTGTATGATACTATATGCAGTCTTCTACAGGTTGCCTTTACCATTCAACTATTACTAAGATTTATCTACACTGTATCCATAGTTCTAGTATGACAGAATTTTTAAATCTGATAATACCAGGTGTGGATCAGGATGTGAAGCAAGCATAAATAAATCTACTAAATTGCTTATGAGAATGTAAATTGGTAAAACTACTTTGAAGAACAATTTGACAATATCCAGGACAGCCAAATGTTGAACAAAGTTGTGGCCCAGCCATTCATCAACTAGGTATATAGTCTAGATTCTAGATACTCTGCATAAAAACATATTCATAAGAATATTAACAGAAACCACTTTATTAAATAATGAAAATGGAAAATAGCCCAAATTTCTCTCTACAGCAGAGAGAATATTTAATGAGCTAAAGTTCTATACAGGGGCTCCTGGGTGGCTCAGTCGGTTAAGCATCTGACTTCAGCTCAGGTCATGATCTCATGGTTTGTGGGTTCTGGCCCCACATCGGGTCTGTGATGACAGCTAACTCAGAGCCTGCAGCCTGTCTTTGGATTCTGTATCTCCCTCTCTCTCTGGCCCTCCCCTGCTGGGCTCTCTCTCTCTGTCTCAAAATAAATAAGAAACATAAAAAAATTAAGAATAAAGTTCTATATAAAAATATAAATGATAAAACTAATGTTGAGTGAAAAATCAAGGTGCTGAAAAATGTGTATGAAACATAATCTATAAATATATAAAACTTAAAAAGATAGATACAAAGCCATGCTATGTGTTCATGATATATACATAGAATGTACATAGAAAAAATATATACATATATAGATAGACACATACATAGAAAGATACTTAGAATAATAGATAATTTAGTGTATTTACCACTTGGGGTTTGTTGGGGGAAGGTGCTCTTGGAAAGTTCATAGAAGGTGTCAGCTGCTTCAGCAAAGTTGTATTAATTATTATTTAAGCCAATTATTGGGTTTTTAAGTTAACCTAATAATAATTTAATTTAATAATGCTTCGTAATAAAGCATTATGGAAACATTCTAGTTGAATTTTAATCGATTCATTAAATCTGACACGGTTTGAATTTGTGTCTTTAACCTTTTTCTGTTTCCCTAAAGTAATCAATCACAACAAAATTAGATGTTTTTAATCAAAAAATTTTTATAATGGTGCTAAAAGTATGGGTCCAACGCAAACACCACTTTTGGCTGCAACAAAACTAAACAATAAATTAACAACTGAAGAGAAATACTAGGGGTTATATGAGGAGATAAGGATTATCTCAGATTTTTGCCAGGCATTTCAGTGAATGCTGTGAAGACTGGCTCGCCAGAGAGACACCAGCCCTCATCTCCTAATGGCATGCATTTAATAGAGAAAATAGAGATAAATTAAATAATCACACAGTCTAAAAGAAAACTAGACTGTGATAAGCCTTCTAAGAAGAGGCACGTGTACCTATAAAAGATACATCCAAGAGCATTGATCAGAGAGGGTAGGAATGGTCTCTTGGGGAAGAAAAGTGATGAATCAGCTCTCTGTAGGACAAGCAAGGGGAGGAGGAAACCTTCACTAGCAGAGGAAGAAGTAAGTTTAAAGCTTTTGTGTTCAGAGTACAGAGAGCAAGGTCTGTAAGAAAGTTGGAGAAGAGGAGAGAAATGGAAAAAAAATAGCAACTTAGGTTACTGCTCATTTTAATCTTGCCGTACCCCCCACTGTCAGCTATTCAGTCACTATTCTTTAAAGAGCAGTCTTTATTAATTTATTCATCTTTAGTCTTAGAGTAACTATTTGACAAAAGGAAGCTGACAAAAGGCTAGTTGTGTAAGATTGTAGCATGCCTATAGCAATAAAGTCCAGTTACTGTGAGCCATCTTTAATGTTTGAAAATATTTTCCAAATATAAAATCTGTCTCTGTAATGGTATTCTCTATAATCCAATTGTAGCTTAATAAGTGTTGTTGATTTAAAAATCAGGTCTCTTTTTTAATGATTTTTGGTGGGTGGAGACGGAAAGGAGCTGGGAAACTGTTCCCTGCTAACATGAAAAGCTACAAAAGGTAGTACAGTACTTTGTATTTTCTTTACTAAAAGCATGTTATTAACTATCGTTTAACTCTGATTTGTCAGATGGTAGAATAACTGATATTTTCAATACTCCAGGAAAGACAGTCACTTAATTTTTTTTATTCTAAAGGTCTTGATAGCTTTCTACATAAACTAAATGATACTAATTTTCACTGTTCAATATGTGATGGTATAACAATATAACATTAAATATCTTTAAGGTATAAGAAAATGGCTACATGAGAATCTAAGAATAAGTAATTTATTGTGTGTTTTTTAAGGGAAAAAATGATTCACTTGATTCTATTCTTTGTAATCTTTGCCAGTCTCATTTTCTCCACATCACTGTTCAAACACAAGATTTCTCTAATTTTATGAAAACCATCTGGGACATTACATTTGCGACATAATGGGAAGAATTAAGATAAGTATCATAAATACCATTCATCGAATTGAGTACATTCTGTCTTTGCCTCTGTCCTCACCCCTATATTCACCAGATGTAAGTAGAAAGAATTCCAGATCTGAAGTTAAAATATGAGGTTTGTACTCCAATTTTAACACATAGGAGCTGGGTAACACTGTGTCGGAGATTCTCAATCAGACACACTGGAATACTAATAATACTTACTTTATGAAGTTTTATCCAAGAAATAAAGGAAATGGCATGCATAGAAGCGCAAGTTAAATCTGGGAAGTAGGGTCATGTCTTAAGGCTCATTATATTCTTAGCAATATGTGTGGCACTCTCTCGCATCCAGAATATGCTCAATTTACAGATGAAACATTAGATCTAACAAGTTATTGGAATTAACATTCCCAAAAGAGCCTTCACTTTCTAAGTAATTTAAGGGGATAAATGAAAGCTAGAAATTTCACAGGAAAGTCTTAAGCAACAAAGATTGTCTTAGCAGCATATATTTCCCAACTTCTTTTCTGATAAAGCTAATACATGTCACACGTCACTTAAAAGTACATGTCTTTAGAAAGAAAATAGCTGGGAGAAATATGTGGGACCATGATTAATCTGGAGAAGACTGAACTGGATTCGGGCCAACAGATGATGCAGACTTGGAGAGAAGTGTATTTTCTCTGTTCTTTAGATCTTTTATTAAAAAAGGATATAGACTCTAAGATGTCCTTGGTCTTCTTGATTTTAGAGGAGAATGGTTCACAGATATGAGTGAATAGAATCAATCTCTTAAAATTGGAAAATAATGAAAAAGTGTCATTTATTCCTAAAGCAGAAGTAGCAGCTAACATGCCTGTAAGATTTTAAGAGACTTGATATTTTAAACTGATTTAGAAAACTTTTGCATACATATCCAAATCATTTTCATTTACAGAGATGTAGAACTTTTAAATAGCAGTCATTTGTATTTCAGACAGGTATAGCATCAGACAGAATGAGACATCTGGTAGAGCCTATAGGAAAGCATATTAGCTGGAGGAGCTGAGGGAAATTCACAATAGAGAAGGAAAATAAAACAGTAAAAATAAACCATATGTCACTAATGATTGAGAATGTGAGAAGCATTTTTTAAAAGCTGAGGTCTACTATGTGTGGATTTAATTTGTTTTTTGAAATACAAAGATTACTGTGATTATCAAAATGGATAAGTTACTGTATATCTGGCAATGATGAGAGCATTTTTCTCAGTGACACTGTAAAGGTGCCTTCCAACCATCTGCCCCTTAACTCAGGGGATAAAAAATATGACCTAGGACAAAGATGGCCCTAATCAACATTATTATGCCCTCTGGCTTTGTGAAAAACCTCTGAAGATTGGAAATTCAATATGCTTTCCTTTTTATTTAATGTTTATTTATTTACTTTGAGAGAGAGTGAGAGTGAACACAAGCAGGGAAAGGGAGAGAGTGAAGGAGAGAGAGAGAATCCCCTCTGCATGCATCCCCTGATGTGGGGCTCAATTTCAGGAAGTGTGAGATCATGACCTGGGCCAAAATCAATAGTCAGATGCTCAACCAACTGAGACACCCAAGAACCTTTCAATATGCTTTCTTAAACAAATAAGATGATATGCTATTACAAACACTCAAAACTGAAATCATTTGACTATAGGCTCTGAAAAATCCTAGAAACTATAAAATTGGTGGTAGAAAGGACCTCAGAGCTTTTCATTAGTTGTAGACCCCCCCCCCCCGCCGCAATCTTCTGCATGAAAATCATGAGGATATCTGTTAAAATGTAGATTCTTGGGCTGCAGCCCAATCTACTGACTCATTGTCAGACTCCTTAAAGTTTGAAAGTCAGTGATGTAGGAAAGTACTGTTCAGTATGGTAGCCATAGCCACATGTGGCTATTGGGCCTTTGAAATATGGCTACTAAAATGTGTGAACCATAAAATACACTCCAGATTTTGAAGACTTATAAAAAATAATACATTAATAATTTTACATTAATTACATGCTGACAACTATAATATTGTGAATATATCAGATTAAATCTAATATATCATTAAAATAAATTTCACCATTTATATATTTTAATATGGCTACTAGAAAGTTGTCAATTACACATATAGCTTGCATCATATTTCTTGTGAACAGCACTACTCTCTGTAGATACTTTGGTAATAACTTCATACTTTTGTTCAACTTTACACCGAGCCAGTCATATTTCCTTAGTAATTTGAAAATATTTAAAGTATATTCACTTTTAATTTTTATTTGTGACATCCAAATGCTAAATTTTATTCTTATTGTATAAATATATACTTTAAAGTTAAGAGAAAAATCACTTCCATAAATAAATTTGCTGCAATTTGAATGCATGAATTTGAAAAGTTGCCACAGACTCCTAAATTAGGCCACTTTCTTAGCAATAACAGTTGACTGCTGTTTATGAATGAGATTAAAACTGCTTCTTCCATATTAATATTGTGTGTTTGGGTGCGGATGTAGCACATACAGAAACTATCTAGTTTATCAAACTGGTTTCCTCTTCCAGTCACGTACATGGCAAGACTACATATACCAGTCACTCTTGTAATTACATGAAAGCATGTGACTAAGTTCTGAACAATGAATTAGGATGGAAATGACAGATTGCACTTAAAATATAGTCCATAAAACCCTCCCATTCACAATCCTAGCTTCTTTCTATCAGAAAGTAAAATTAAGAAATCTCCAAAAACCTAGAAGAAAATACTGCCACAAAAATATAAGGATCCCAATAGTCCTAAGCAGACAATACCCCAGGACAGTCTTCCAGAGGGGAACACTCTTCAGATTATATTATGAGTGAAAAATTAATAATAGTAATAGTGTGTGTCACTTACATTTTAAATTTGCTTGATATAGCAGTTAATCTACTCTTACAAATGTATGTATTTTAGAATGCTTTCCTCTCATGGAGGCAAGATGGCAGAGATGATGGCAGAGAAGTAGAGAGCTCTGTAATCTCTACCCACCAGCAACTATCAAACTGAGAAGAACTGAAGCCACAATACTCTAATCTGCAAGAGTGGGAGGAAAACACAGAGTCCATATAGATGACAGCCTCAGAGATGCCTGAGGCTACCTCAAGAAACAAGCTAAAGTACACATGGTGGAGAGTCCCAAGTATCACTGAGTAGGGAAATAAAATAATCAAAGGCACAACAAGAGAAACTGAGAGACACCATTAAAAGAACACTTCCTAAAGTGACATGCCCTGGACAGTCAACGAGCCTCCTTTAATAGAGCAATACTAACAGGTACACAGTGCACAATGAGCTTTTAAAACTGACAAGAGACAGAAAGCAAGCCAAAATGATGAAACAAAAGAACTCTCCTCTAAAGAAATTCCAGGAAGAAGTCACAGCCACAGAACTGCTCAAAACAGATATAAGCAACATAACTGAACAAGAATTTAGAACAACCGTCAAAAAATTAATTGCTGGGCTTGAAAAAAACCATCAGAAAAGCTATTGATACAATGACTAGGGATCTTCAAAATCGCTGTGATGAGTTTAAAAAAAAAAGTCTATAAATGAGGTGCATAATAAAATGGAGGAGGCCACCACACAAATTGAAGAGGCAGAGAGGAGAATAGGTGAATTAGAAGACACAGTTATAGCAAAAGAGGAAGCCAAGAAAAAGAAAGAGAAATTGATACAGGAGCACAAAAGCAGAATTCGAGACCTGAGTGATACACTCAAACAGAACAATACCTTTATCATAGGAATTCCTGAAGTAGAAGAAAAAGAAAAAGGTCCTGAAGGGGGGCTTGATAAAATTATAGCTGAGAACTTTCCCAATTTGGGGAAGGAAATAGTCATTGGAATCCAAGAGGCACAGAGAACCCCCCTAAAACATAACTTGAATTGACATTCAGCAAAACATATCATAGTAAAACTGGCAAAATAAAAAGATAAAGAGAGAATTTTGAAAGCAGCTAGGGATAAAAGGGCCCTAACATACAAAGGGAAACCTATCAGAGTGGTTTACAGACCTATCTACTGAAACTTGGCAGGCCAGAAAGGCATGGTAGGAAATCTTCAATATGATGAACAGGAAAAATATGCAGCCAAGATTCCTTTATCCAGCAAGCCTGTCATTCAAAAAGGGGAGATAAAGATTTTCCCAAATAAACAAAAATTGAGAGAATTCATCACCACCAAATCAGCCCTACAAGAAACCTTAGGAGGGACTCTATGAGGGAAATGTAGCAAGGAAATTAAGGTACCAGAGACACCACTAAAAACATGAACTCTACAGAGAACACAATGAATCTAAACCCACATTCTTCAATAATAAAACTGAATATAAATGGACTGAATGCTCTAACCAAACGACACAGGGTAGTAGAATGGATAAAAAGCCAAAGTTCATCTAATTGCTATCTACAAGAGACTCATCTTAGACCTGAAGACACTTTCAGATTGAAAGTAAGGGGATGGAGAAATATCTATCATGCGACTGGAAGTCAAAAGAAAGCTGGAGTAAGCATACTTATATTGGACAAACTGGACTTTAAAGTAAAGGAAGTAACAAAAGATGAAGAAGGACATTATGTAATAATGACAGGGTCTCTACATCAGGAAGAGCTAATAATTATAATCATCTATGCACCAAATTCGGAAGCACTCAAATACCTAAAACAATTAATCACAAACAGAAATAATCTTACTGATAAGAATGTGCTTATTGCAGAGGATCTTAATACTCCACTTACAGCAATCGATAGGTCAACCAGACAGAAAATCACTAAAAAAACAATGGACCTGAATGGCACATTGGAACAGATGGAAATGATAGATATATTTAGAACTCTGCATCCTGAAGCTAGGGAATTCACTTTCTTCTCAAGTGCACATGGCACATTCTCCAAGATAGATCACATACTGGGGCACAAAACAGCCCTCCATAAATACAAACCAATTGAGATCATACCATACACACTTTCAGATCACAATGCTATAAAACTTGAAAATGTGGACCGACCCCAAAGATTCGGTGTTTTTTACGCAGAGCCGCTAGTACTACCTTGGCCACTTTTTTTATTCAAAATAAATAAATAACACAATGCTATAAAACTTGAAATCAATACCAGGAAAACGTCTGGAAAACCTCCAAAGATGTGGAGGTTAAAAACCACACTACTAAAGAATGATTGAACCAATCAGGCAATTAGAGAAGAAATTTAAAAATATATGGAAACAAATGAAAACGAAAATACAATTCAAACTCTCTGGGATCCAGCAAAGGCTGGAGGAAAGTATATTGCAATAAAAGCCTATTACAACAAACTAGAAAAAGTGCAAATTCTAAATCTAACAGAGCACCTAAGGAAGCTAGAAGGGAAGCTGCAAGAGAACTCCAAAACCAGCAGAAGAAGAGAAGTAATAAAGATCAGGGCAGAAATAAACAATGTAGAATCCAAAAAACAAAAACAAAAACAAAAACAAAAAAGAAAACCAAAAAACACTTGAACCGATCAATGAAACCAAGGGTTGGTTTTTTTGAAAAAATAAACAAAATTGATAAACCTCTAGCCAGGCTCCTCAGAAAGAAAAGAAAGAACACCCAAATAGACAAAATCATGAAGGAAAATGAATCTATTACAACCAATCCCTCAGAAATACAAGCAATCAATCGTTAGAGATTACTATGAAAAATTATACACCAACAAACTGGAAAATCTATAAAAATGGACAAATATTCCTAAACACACATACACTACCCAACATCAAATGGGAAGAGGGAAAAATCTGAGCAGACCTATAACCAGGAAAGAAACTGAATCAGTTATCAAAAATCTCCCAACGAATAAGAGCCCAGGGCCAGATGGCTTCCCAGGGGAATTCTACCAGATATTTAAAGCAGAGTTAACACCCATCCTTCTCAAGCTTTTCCAAGAAATAGAAATAGAAGGAAAACTTCCAAACTCATTCTACGAAGCCAGCACCACCTTGATTCCCAAACCAAAGACCCAACCAAAAAAAGGCCAATATCCTTGAATACAAACGCAAAAATACTCAACAAGATACTAGCAAATCGAATTCAACAGTATATTAAAAAAATTATCCATCATGATCAAGTAGGATTCATTCCTGGGTTATAGGGCTGGTTCAATATTTGCAAATCCATCAATGTGATCCATCACGTTAACAAAAGAAAAGATAAAAACCATATGATCCTGTCGACAGATGCAGAAAAAGCATTTGACAAAATACAGCATCCTTTCTTAATAAAAACACTCAAGAAAGTCGGTATAGAAGAAACTTACTTAAACATTATAAAAGCAATTTATAAAAAGCCCACAGCTAATATCATCCTCAATGGGGAAAACCTGAGAGCTTTCCCCCTGAGATCAGGAACACCACAGGGGTGTTCACTCTCACTACTGTTGTTTAACATAGTGCTGGAAGTCCTAGCATCAGCAATCAGACAACAAAAGGAAACAAAAGGCATCAGAATTGGCAAAGAAGAAGTCAAACTTTCACTTTTCACAGACAACATGATACTCTACATGGAAAACCTGGCAGACTCCACCAGAAGTGTACTAGAATGGATCCATGAATTCAGCAACGTTAAAGGTACAAAATCAATGTACAGAAATTGGTTGCATTTCTATACACCAATAATGAAGCAACAGAAAGAAAAATCAAGAAACTGATCCCATTCACAATTGCACAAGAAACCATAATATACCTAGGAATAAACCTAACCAAAGATGTAAAAGACCTGTACAATGAAAACTAAAGAAAGCTTATGAAAAAAATTGAAGACGACACAGAGAAATGGAAAAACATTCCATGCTCATGGATCAGACGAATAAACATTGTTAAAATGTCATTATTACCCAAAGCAATCTAATGTAATCAGAATCAAAATTGCACCAGATTTCTTCTCAAAGCTAGAACAAACTATCCTCAAATTCAGATGGAACCACAAAAAACCCCGAATAGCCAAAGTAATATTGAAGAAGAAAACCAAAACGGGAGGCATCACAATCCCAGACTTTAGCCTCTACTACAAAGCTGTCATCATCAAGACAGTATGGTATCGGCACAAAAACAGACACATAGACCAATGGAATAGAATAGAGAACCCAGAGCTGGACCCACAAATGTATGGCCAATTAATTTTTGACAAAGCAGGAAAGAGTATCCAGTGGGAAAAAGACAGCCTCTTTAACAGGTCGTGCTGGGAGACCTGGACAGCAACATGCAGAAGATTGAAAGTACACCACTTTCTTTTACCATACACAAAAATAAACTCAAAATGGATGAAGGACTGAATGTGAGATAGGAATCCATAAAAACCCTAGAGGAGAAAGCAGGAAACAACCTCTCTGACCTCAGTCACAACAATTTCCTACTTGACACATCCTCAAAGGCAAGGGAATCAAGAGCACAAATGAACTATTGGGACCTCATCAAGATAAAAAGCTTCTGTACTGCAAAGGAAAGAATCAAGAAAACTGATAGGCAACTGACAGAATGGGAAAAGATAGTTGCAAATGACATATCAGATAAAGGGCTAAAATCTATAAGGAACTCGCCAAACTCCACACCAAAAAAATGAATAGTCCAGTGAAGAAGTGGGCACTTCTCCAAAGAGGACATCCAGATTGCCAACAGACACATGAAACGATGTTCAGCGTCACTCATCATCAGGGAAATACAAGTCAAAACCACAATGAGGTATCACCTCACGCCAGTCAGAGCGGCTAAAATGAACAAATCAAGAGACTATAGATGCTGGTGAGGATGTGGATATACAGGCACCCTCCTACACTGTTGGTGGCAATGTAAACTGCTACAGCTAATCTGGAAACAGTGTGGAGGTTCTTCAATAAACTATCAATAGAACTCCTCTATGACCTAGCAATAGCATGGCTAGAAATTTACCCAAGGGATACAGAAGTGCTGATGCATAGGGGCACATGTACCCCAATGTTCATAGCAGCACTTTCAACAATAGTCAAATCATGCAAAGAGCCTAAATGTCCAGCAACTGATGAATGCATCAAGAAGATGTAGTTTATATATACAATGGAATACTACATGGCAATGAGAAAGAATGAAATCTGGCCATTTGTAGGAAAGTGGATGGACCTTGAGGGTGTCATGCTAAACGAAATAAGTCAGGCAGAGAAGGACAGATACCATATGCTTTCACTCATAGGTCAAACAGAAGAAACCTAACAGAGGATCATGGGAAGGGGAAGGGTGGAAAAAGAGTTAGGGAGAGGGAGTGAGGCAAATCATGAGAGACTCTTGAATACTGAAAACAAATTGAGGGCTGAGGGGGTGGGGGAAAGCGGAAGGCGGTGATGGTCATGGTGGAGGGCACTAGTGGGGAAAGGCACTGGGTGTTATAGGGAAGCCAACTTGACAATAAAATAAAATTTTAAAAAAAGAATGCTTTTGTCTCCTTTCTAGATCCAATAGGTAATGTGTTCTTGGAATAAAATTGTTTCTAGGAAACACAATTTTGGAAAAAATAAGCCTCATAATACACTATTGTTTATCTTAAACTTCTATAACTCATTCATCTTTTCATTAGTAAAATTGCCTCAATTTTTCATGTTAAAATAGCTTAAATTTTATTATTTTCATTTGTATACACCAGGATTTGGAAAATTCTTCAGTAAAGAGTCATATAGTATATATTTATACTTCATGAGTCTCTATCACAACTCTGCTCTTGTAGACAAAAGTAGTCTAGACAATACATAAACACATGAGTATTTCTATATGCCAACAAAACTTTATTAATAAAAACAGTCAACCCATAAGCTATATATAGCTTGATGATCTCTGGTGTAAACTGTTAATTGCTAGAAAGAAATTTGGAGACACTAAATAATATTAGGATGATGCTGCACTTTCATTCAGCATGTTAAAATATTGCTTATTTCTTTTAATGTTATTCTACACTCAGATGTATTTTAGTCTTTCTTGTTTAGTGTACAGATTTTGGATAGATTTTTCAGGGCTTTAACAAGAAGAAACATTTTTCTGTTTACCTACATTGTATGGCCACTTTGAATATCCGTTTGGGCTTGTCTTGTTTTCTTGCTTCTGTGCCTTCTATTTCTTTACCCTCTAAAAACATTTTTTAAAATTTCTGAGTAGAACTTACAGGGCAGTGTATTAAGAAGATGAAAGGGAGAAAATTAAACTCAGACAGAAAATAATTAATTACCTAAGACAGAAAACATTTGCACATTTAAACTGTCTTGAGCAAAAAAATCTCCTTGTAGCTTTTTTTCTTGAAAATGCTGGCATTCTTTTCATTGTATTATTGTTTGTTATATTCTTGAAACATCTTCATAAATTTTATTCTATAAGCCTTGTTTCTATGAAAGTGTGATTTAGGCTCCACATCAGTGATTTTGCATAATTTCTTTCCATCGATAATGCAATTGAAATAAACTCTCCAAAAGGAAATAAGTAACCTCTAGGAGAAACAAACAAATTGTGGTAACGCATTTCCACCACTTGGCTTTGACTATAAATTAATCAGACAGCACACAAAAGAGACAAGGGATAAGAAGATTAGTTTCAACTGAATGACTTCCTTTATAGCACTGAAATCTAATTTGGGTGAGCTTTTGCTTGATTGTGTCAATTTGATCGAGGCAGAAATAAAACAAATCTTCACATTAGTTGTATCATTTACATAACCTCTACCATTCACATCTTATGAAATGTTTAATTTTTAATCACTTCATGTTATATATCATAAATTTAGTAAGAATCAAGCATCTCATGCATATTTTAAATTAAGCTCAACTTTAAGACTAAGAATCCTGTGATCCATTTTTAAGTGCTCTCTCTTGTTATGTAATAATAGTTGATCACAAGTTTTCTGTCTACCATAAAAATGAACAAATAAGGAAGTTCGTGCTATAGTCTGTTGATTATAATCAACATTGCAATTGCCTCAGCCACCATTGTAGGCTTGAGTTTTTGTAGCTTCATACTGGATTTGCTATCAATAGTTTCTACTTCTGCTTACATATATCTAATAGGAAAAAAATAAGTAGGAACTGGGAAAATGATCCATGAGGAAAAGTGATGAGAGAGGGCAGCCATATACTAATTCCTGGAGAAAAACAGTTCTTGTTTTAAGTCAGAAAGAGTTTTCTTAAGAAGTCAAGAATATTTTTTCACAAAGCCTTATAACTATGTACAACCCATAAGAAACTCAGCAATTTCAAGATACATGTCCATCAGCATTTGAACATACTTACATCAGTCCTGACAATCCCAATTTCCTCTGACCCTCACACATTTTTCCAACTTAGTGAGTCTTTAAAAGTGCTGCCATCAGTCAAAATTGACTCTATTTTTACATTATAAAGTTGAACAGCCAACAAATTCTGAACTTACTGAAGAACTAGAACAAGTTCAGGATTTGATGAAGACTGAGAAAGAATATTGCTTATTATTAAGAAAGCTTTTCATATTTATTCTTCCTTAGAAATAATTCTGGCTCAAAACAGTTGTTGTAAGTTAAATATTTCAGAAATCTCAATATTTGTTGAAAATTCTTTTGGCACCAACATCCAACTTATTCAAAAGCATACTTGTAACTTTGCGAAATAGGATGGTAGAGGTAGTTTGAAATAATGCTTCCTTTCTTACCAATGCTTTTTGCTTTATTTATTTTACCATGTCACAGTGTTTTTTAAATAATATCCTAATGCACATACCATGATATCCCAAGGACAAAATCAGGGGAAAGATGGATGATATTTGCCATCTATAAGAGAATGCTAAGAGACACACCCAGATACACAAATATACATACAAAAAGTACAAGAACCAGAATTTATTTCTATGGACTATAACAAAGTTTCGGAACACCACAGTTTGAAGATATTATCATTCTTTATCCAGGAAGACTCATGGATTTTTCTCGCGGCAGAAAGATTCCAAAAAGATCAATTCATACATCATGCCCTTTCAAGGCTGCTGTGTTTCAGAAGCACCTGTCTAGAGAGATTGATAAGGCTGTTCTGTTCTTGATTTCCTATTGCTCAGTTTCCCTGCCATCAATCTCACACAACCAGGATGGCTAGAAGCAGGGTTAGTGACAGTGAGAGGGAGCTCAGAGACTCCTTCTAAGACCAAACAGATGAAGTGTGTCCATTCTTTGGAAGAATTCTTTCCCCTCTTTAGAATCTTTAAATGAAACAGCACATAAATTCTTTTGCTTGTGTTTCTTTCTCTCCTCCTCCTCCCTTTCTTTTCTTTCCTCTTCCCTCCCTGTCTCTCTCTCTCATTTCCAGCCTCAAGACCTTACTTCCTGATTGTCTATTCCTAGGTTCTACTAAAAAGAGTAGTATTTTTTATTAGTTTGTTCTTTTAATTTATGCCTTAATTTCTTAATTTTTCCTAAATATAATTTTTCTGAGCACAACTCTAGATAAGAGAAACGGGTCTCCCACTGACAAACAGGCGTACACACATAGACACCACAGGGGTAGATTGAGGCCAACTAGGAAGGCTTTTAAGTATTAAAATATTCATGTCAGAGAGTCAGGGCCTGCTTCATAAGTTCTTTTTTCTTTTTTTCAAGAACAGTACTAAGAAGTTCAAAACACTTCCCTGCCTGAGACAGTATGTTTAAATTCTTAATGTCTAGGCAGTTTCTGCACAAGTCAACTTTAAAAATTTGCTTGATCATCCATGTAATTTGTCTATGCTATATTTCCAGGCCTTCAATGTTTTGTAGCATTTCAATACCAGTCAAAACTACCCTTCTCTGTTCATTTATGCACATAAAAGTTTTATGCACCTATTATGTGTCTAGCAGCGTATAGCATGAAGGCTATAAAGGTGAGTGAAGTAACCCTAGGTTCTGTTCCCATTGATTTTATAGGGTAGTCAGTTAGTCATACATAATCAAAGAATCTCATAGCAGTATTTGTACTAGCTAGCTCCGAAATTGCCAATGGTCCTCTAATGATGTAAAACAAGGAGCTGACCTGCTTTGGAAAGTTAAGGAAAATGCTTGCTCGGGGAAGCAAAAGGTGAACTGAGATTTGAAGGATGACTGGAAACATTTATCTTGTTTTTTTTTCTAGAAATAGGTTTATTGTCACTATGGAACACACTTTCCATTTAATTTGTGTTTCTGGAAGACCCTGAAGGTTCCCAACACAATACCCATCCTTCATCATGTTCCTTCTTGCTGCAGCGACTTTGATCTGTTCATGTTTACCCTACCTGTGTTTGCAGGGGATATGAGGAGGAATGTCAATTGTCTAACCCAATTACAGTCAATTAGTTCTTCTTGCAAGTAATTTTTTAGGCATATCATTAATTTTAACCTGGCCAATGAGACACCAGGGTAAGTTTTCTGGTGGCTTCTGGGAAAATGCTTTTTGTAAGGGGAAACATTAGGAAAACAGTACTTTGTGCCTTTGGACATCGCTGAAGACCTGATATTTAAAAGAACTGTAGCCACTGTGTAACCATAGACAAGGTGCAGGTGTTCTGTTAAGTGGAGGATGGGAAAGTGGAAGGATGGAAGGAGTACATGTCCTTGCTGATATCAGGTAGCTCTTGGGTTTACTTTGGAGTTCTGACCTTATTTCTGGACTGGGTCAGTGAGTTGATAAACAACTGTCTTTAAACCTCTGTTTGTCACTGAAGCAAAATTATTCCAATTGGGAAAAAAGTTCTCATTCTGAGATTTGGCAGACTAATTTTAAAATCATAACTACAATAAGAAAAGATCTGGAAAGATCCACCTAATGGCTAACTATAGAGAGGGAAGAAGTGCTGGAGGATGGGAGAGGAGTGACTTTGGCAAGTTCACAAAGAGTATATATTCATCTATGTCTTTGGTAATTAAAGTTTTTTTTTAAAGCAACAAAATATAACTTTTTCCCCTCATTACAGAAATTAGATCTTTCCAGGCTTTAACATACCATCTTCACTTAGAGATACTACCCAATTAATGTTCCAACTAATGTTTACTGAATTAATAAATGTATCAGACCTTTCCAAAGTATCTGGAGAAGGATAAAACAATTGCATACACTTTATTTAATTCCCACTTGACATCAACTTTGTGAGTAGCATTATTTCCATTTTCTACATGCAAAAATTCAGCCTTAGAGAGATTTAGTAAGAACTGTTAAGAGATAGAACTAAAATTTAAATCCAAAGTTTTCTGACTTAAAAGCCTAGAAGTTTTCTTCAGTTAGGCTCTTTTTCACGATACATGACCAATAATTAACAGAATGGACTGGGTTTTTTTTTTTTTTACATGTAATTCTACCATTCATTTCACTAATTACTTGAATTCCTTAGACTTCTGACTTTTTCTTCTAAAGAGAAAAACAAGTTCCTTATTTCAGTTCACAGTTTTCCTGCATATTATCAGGAAATATCCCGGTTTTTGTTTCTCCCTAATGTGGGCCTCAAATCAGTCATCTCAGAATCACTTCTGACACTTGGGAAACAAAGTATTTCTAGGATCCAGGTATACAAGAATATACATTATACACATTATTTAAAGCCCTAGAGAGACTCTTAATATACACACCAAAGTTGAAGAACCACCACACTCCACTCAGAAATATGCTATTTTTGTTAAATAAAACTCACCCAGATAAAGAGGAAAAAGCCCCTTAAGAATGCAAATAAGTCATGTTATCTAAACTAGCATAAAAATAAATTGATTTATCTGCTTATTTTCTTTTTTAATTAAAAAGCATATGTTTTGTTTTAATTCCAGTTAGTTAACATCCAGTGTTGTATTAGTTTCAGGTGTACAATATACTGCTTCAATAGTTCCATACATCACCCCGCGCTCATCACAAGTGAGCGGACTCCTTAACCCCATCACCTATTTAACCCACCCTCATCCCTTCCCCTCTGGTAATGACCAGATTGTTCTCTATAATTAAAACTCTGTTTCTTGCTTTGACTCTCTCTCACTGTTTTCCTTTGTGTATTTGTTTTGTTACTAAAATTCCACATGAGTGAAATCATATGATATTTGTCTTTCTCTGACTTATTTCACTTAGTGTTATACTTTCTAACTCCATCTATGTCATTGCAAATGGCAAGAATTCATTCTTTTTTATGACTGAATAATATTCCATTATATATATGAAGAATATATATGAAGATACATATACATATATATGAGGATGTATATATATCTCACATCTTCTTTATTCACTCATCAATTGGTTGATACTTGGGCTGCTTCCATATCTTGAGCTTTGTAAATAATGCTGCTATAAACATAGGGATGTATGTATCCCTTTGATTAGTATTTTATATTCTTTGGGTAAATACCCAGAAGTAAAATCCTGGATCATAAGGTAGTTTTATTTTTACCTTTTTGAGGAACCACCATACTGGTTTACACACAGGGTGCACCAGTTTGCATTCCCACCAACAGTGCTCAAGGATTCCTTTTTCTCCACATCCTTGCCCATACCTGCTTTCTTGTGTTGTTGGTTTTAGCCATTCTTACAGGTATGAGGTGATATCTCACTATAGCTTTGACTTGCATTTCCCTAATGATATGTGATGGTGAGCATCTTTTCATGTGTCTATTGGCCATATGGATGTCTTCTTTGGAGAAATGTATGTTCATGTCTTCTGCCCATTTTTTAATTGGGTTATTTGCTTTTTGGGTGTTGAGTTTTATAAAATCTTTATACATTTTGGACACTAGCCTTTTATCAGATATGTCATTTGCAAATAATTTTTCCCATTCCGTAGGTTTTAGGTTGCCTTTTAGTTTTGTTGGTTGTTTTCTTTGCTGTGCAGCTTTTTTTTTTTTTTAATTCTTTTGATGTAGTCCCAATGGTTTATTTTTGCTTTTGTTTCCCTTGCTTCAGGAGACATATCTAAAAAGTTGTTACAGCTAATGTCAAAGAAATTTCTGCCTTTGTTCTCTTCCAGACTTTTGTGGTTTTAGGCCTCACATTTAGGTCTTTAACCCATTTTGAATTTAGTTTTATGTATGGTGAAAGTTTCATTATTTTTCATGTGGCTATCTAGTTTTCCCAACAGCATTTATTGAAGAGACTGTCTTTTTCTCATTGGATATCTGGTCTGACTTTTTTGAAGATTAATTGGTTATATAATTGTGGGTTTATTTTTGAATTTTCTATTCTGTTTTATTGCTCTATGTGTCTATTTGTGCCACTACTATGCTGTTTTGATCACTACAGCTTTGTAATATAACTTGAAGTCTGGAATTGTGATCCCTCCTGCTTTGCTTTATTTTTCAAGATTGCTTTGGCTATTAAGTACTTTTTGGTGTTCCTTGCAAAGTTTAGGATTGTTTGTTCTAGTTATGTGAAAGATTCTGTTGGCATTTTGATAGTGATTGCATTAACTGTGTAGTTTGTTTTAGGTAGCATACACATTTTAACAATATTTGTTTTTCCAATCCATGAGCATGGAATATCTTTCCATTTCTTGGTGTTGTCTTGAATTTCTTTCATCTTTTCATATAGTTTTCAAAATGCAGGTCTTTCACCTCTTTGGTTAGGTTTATTCCTAAGTATTTTATTGCTTTGGGTGTAAACTGTAAATGGGATTGTTTCCTCAATTTCTCTTTCTGCTGTTTCATTACTGGTGCATAGAAATGCAACAGATTTCTGTACATTGATTCTGCATCCTGCAACTTTACTGAATTCCTTTATCAGTTCTAGCAGTTTTTTGGTGGCATCTCATTTTCCATATAGAGTATCATGTCATGTGCAAATAGTGAGTTTTACTTCCTTACCAATTTTGACTCCTTTTATTTCTTTTTGTAGTCTGATCGCTGTGACTAGGACTTCCACTACTATGTTGAATAAAAGTGGTGACAATGGACATCCTTGTCTTACTTCTGACCTTGGGGGGAAAGCTCTCAGTTTCTCCCAATTAAGGATGATGTTAGCTGTGGTTTCTTCATAGATGGCCTTTATTGTGTTGAGGTATGCTCCTCCTAGTTTTTGAGGGTTTTATCATTATTTTCTTAGTTTTGATATTTAAAATAAATACTTGACTCTCAAGAAAACACATGACCCTTCTGTAACATATTTATTTCATCAAAGGTTGATTTAAAAATGATTGATTTTTATCAAATTAGATTATGCTACCAAGAATTTATTTAAACTAAAAACAGTAATATTAGTCTGAACTTTCTTTAATAATAAGTACTTGTAAATGAAAGTAAATTATAAGTTGGTAGTTTGGTCTAATATGATATTTTTAATGTAGTCACATAGCACATTATTTGTATGATGTTAAAAAAAACTGAAAAAGTGAAGTTACTTCTTTTATTATGAATCCAACAATTACACCTTTGGGGTGCTCAGGGATCTTGTAGTAGAGAAAGCAAAGAATGTATGTTGAGTGCAATGTGATGCAATTCCATAATCCCCGTTTTTATCTTTATCCAATCTAGAAGTGACACAATTCTTGTTAAGCAATTCTTTTTATAAATGATCAATAATTGATGTGTTTAATAAGCTAATTCTCAATATACTTTCTGATGTCTCTGATTCTTTAGATAAAAATGGGTACAGAAGACAAGAAATTCACTCATTCATTTATGCTGACATCTATTGAATACATATCATATCCCAGGTGCTGTTAGATGCACAGAATGTGCTAAGTCCAGTAGAACGTTGTGGGCAGAATCAAAGGAATTTGTAAATAGAAGGAAACCCAAAAAATTGTTTTCAGGCACATTTAATAGTTTAACAAAGGCATGTGGTGGAATTAGCTTATAGAAGGAAGAGAATTAGATAAAAAGGCTTGTATACTAGGTTAAGGACTTTGAGTGTTATTTTGAAAATGTAAGAGATTCTAGGGAGCACAGAGATTTTAAGAAGTTCAATGATATAAAATTACTCTGAATTAGGAGCTATGAACATAGATTGTAGTTCATTATCTTTGTCCATCTCTTTCTAATGACCAGTGAGTTAATCAACTAGTTACACAACTGGGGAAAGTTATTTAACTTTTCTACTTTGATATTTACAATTAGTGATTCTCAAATCATGTTCCCAAAAAGGTTTGACATTCCATAGAGCCCTTCCAAATCCCTCTGTAAAAAAAATCCTCATACAAAGTTTTGGGTAAGATTAGATATACACAGAGCATGATCTATCCTGGACAGAAATGCTTATCTACTATACTAAGATAACATGCCCCTGATTGTAGTCTAACTCAGATGATGGTATCTGATTCATCTTTCTTTCCCCATGTCCAACCCTGTCCCAATTCTACTTCCTTGTAAATCGGATTCAATTTCTCTTGGTACAGGTAAGTTTTCTCCAAGGAGAGGAGAATTTGGCCAAAGGCAGCTTGAGATTTCTATCATCCAAGTTGGGAAAAACATAAGAGGAAAATGAGAACTTAAATTTCTTTGTATTCACATATGAATACCAGAAAAGAAAAATCTGAATGGCTAGTCCTGGATCATGTGTTTAGGTCACATCTCCACATCTACAGGTGATAATTTCTGATAAAATTAAACACACACACACACACACACACACACACACACACACACACACAGAGATTTCCTTATAATGAAACACATTTAAGTAGAAATCTCACATTGGTAGTAAGGAAAGAAATGATCAAAAGTACTCTTCTTTCCTGTCAGTATAAACAGAATTTGGAAGAGAGAGAGTGTTAATATAGTGCTTGTAACACAACTTAGATTATTTTTACTTCTTATTTTTTTATTACAATCTTGTATTCTATTCTCTGGATCAATGATCCTTTCCTTTCACCCAGGTTTTCCATAGAAATTTACTCATTCTTCATTCATTTATTCAATAGATATTACTAAGTACTGTAGAGCTGAGATACAACAATGAACAATAACAAAAGCCTAGAAATCCTAACACACACTAAGCAAGTAATCAATAAAAAGACAACAAAACAAAAAACAGCAATTTCACACAGTGACAAGTGCTGTAAAAGAAAGGAAATGGGTTAAAGGGTAGAACATGATAAAGACAGGACAAGGACAGTGCACTTGAAGGAGAAATCCACTTGAAAATCTAGAGAACACACCCAGGCACGAGGAAGAGGAGGTGCGTAAAATTTTTAAAGTTAAAAAGAATAATTTTGGCTTTAAATTTTTTTAATGTTTATTATTCTTTTGAGAGAGACAGAGAGAGAGAGACAGCGAGCACAAGCAGGGGAGGAGCAGAGAGAGAGGGAGACACTGAGTGTGAAGCAGGCTCTAGGCTCCAAGCTGTCAGCACAGAGCCCAACACAGAGATCAAACTCATGAACTGCAAGATCATGACTTGAGCTGAAGTCAGATGCTTAACCGACTGAGCCACCCAGGAACTGCAATAATTTTTGCTTTGTTAAGAGATGGCACAAATGCTTAAGAGTCTGAAGCAGACTGAAATGGATTGGGCGAGCATGAAGTGAGCAAGAAAAGGGGCCCAATCAAGTAGACCTTTGTAAGCACAGTACGGATGCTATATTTTATTATGAGTGTCCTAAGAACCCATCAAGGGATTTTGTGCCAGAGAGAAACATGATTTGATTTGCAAAATGTCACTGGTTGCTGTCTGGAGAATAGACTGTGAGGGGTTAAGAATAGAATCTGAGAGACCAGCTGGGCAGCGATTGCTATAAATCATGTGACAGATGATGGTGGCCTGGTTGCTCGGAATAGAGTGACAGAGTGGAAGTGGAAAGAGGGAATTTAATTCAGGATAGATTTTGAAAGCAGGAGTGACAGGGTTCGCTGATGGGTTGAATTCAGGGTATGAGGGAAGGGAAAGAGAGGAATGAAGATGACTCCTAGGCTTCTGGCCTCAGAAACCGAGCTGAAGCAGCAGCAAAAACCATAACCTAGATTGTGAACACCTAAACTTGGCCTATAGCTCTCAGTCCATTCCCTGGGCAAAATTTTCAACTATTATAAATATAATCCTACAGAGAAAAGAGTTTCTGAAATGATCACAGAAAGGGAACTATTTGGGAATTTCAGATAAATTCCAAAGATTGTTGAAAATGCTAATTCTGGTAAACAGACCTTAGAAGTATTGTTTTCAGAAATTCTGGGTCTACTCTTTTCCAATTGTTTATATTCATTTAGCATTGTTGTTTTGATTAACAGTGATTTTTTAAAAAATATTTATTGTGTAATGACTATTTTCCACTGACTTATTTGGCGGCAGCAACACTTTGATTAAATTTGTACTAGTTTTTCTACAGATATGTTCTTTTAACTTAAAGGATCTCAATAGGCTGGCTATTTATAAGCATTCTACTTTATAGTAGCCTCTGAGGATTTTAACTAGAATATTTACCTGAAAAGAAATTTAAGTGTTAAAACAGAAAAATAATGCATGTGAGAGAAGTCAATTATATGCAATCCCTAGAAACCCAGTGATAAGAAAATACCAAGCTCTGAATATGATATTCGCCATTACCTTTAGATTTATTTATAATCTTCTACATTGAGAAACTTCATTTCAAATGCTTCCTGATGAACAATACAGTTGTACCTTCCCATATGTGAAGCCAATGGTTTGTCCACTCAATTACTAAAAAGCAAATCATCATAATTACCTAAAGTTAATGTTTACTATACATTTTAGACCAAGATAAAAATAATGCAACTCTGTGGGGTTATTCAGTAGCTTTACCCATCAATTCTTGAACTCTGTTCTTTCAATGGTTAATTTGACTAATAAACAAAATTCAGCAAGTGAGATAGAAAAACCCAGTAGTCTTCCTTCTATTTTTGCTTTACCACACTTTTAACACTTCTGACACCACATACGTCAGGCTTTTCCCCACCAAAAATCCTGTGACACCAGATGGCTGTCTTATAATTTAACTCAATTCTGACACTATCAGGATATAGAATCAGATTCCATAGGTTAAGGGCTCGGTCCCAGGAGACTCCTTCCCACATCAGATGTCAATTGCTAAGTAGTAGGTCCCCAGGTTACTCACAACTTCTGCCTGTCTTGGCTACAAAATGGAGGTTCCTATGACCTTCTCCTCAGGTTTAATTAATTTTCTATAGCAGCTCACAGAACTCAGGGAAACATGTTATTGAAACTGTAGCCCATAGGGTTAAAGAGATTGAAACTAGCAGAAAGTTTATAGCTTATTTTTCAAAGAACTGTTTCCCCCAGTCAGCTACTGTCTTTTCAGAACCCACTCACAAACTCCTTAGCTGTCTCTGCAGAAGCCTGGACTCAAAGTCAACTGATATAGTTTCAGCCTATGAGTAAGGGAGGCCCTGCATTCCTTTCCCAAGATAATAAACTCAAGACTTCATCTAGTTTGTGCTGGCTCTTGAAACATGCACATAGCCCCTTTCCCTTATCCTAAGATAACCTCCTTATATCAGGGTTGAATTTTGCCTCCTTCTGATGTTGTCTCCACTCCAAAGTGAAGAAGGGATGCGTGTTACATGCATGCTTACTCAATGCACATGCTCCATCTTTACTCATGAATAGTCATAGGTTTCCCACCCTTTTCATCAATATGTATGTAATCTCAACTCCTATCATTATGAAAATCTTGTTCTCTCCCCCTTCAGGGAGGCAGATTTGAGGCTTGTCCCCCAGTCTCCTTGCTTGGCTGCTTCTTGAATAAACTTTCCTTGCAGCAAGCCTGATGTCTCAGTTTTTGGCTTTGCTGCATATTGGGCAGATGGACTTGGGTTCTGTTACGCTACCAGTTTATTAAGGAATATGATAAGAGATACAGATGAACAGCCAGATGAAAAATACGTCGGGCAAAGTCTGGGAGATTCTCAAGTGGAGGCAGTACTATCCCCATGGAGATGGGGTATGTCACCCTTCCACTATGTGGCTGTGTTCACCAACCAGAAGTTCTCTGAGCCCCCAGACGAATGGGATTTTTGTGGAGGCTTCATGATGTAGACATGCTCAATGATTAACTCAAATTTTTATAACTTTTTTTTTAAAAGAGAAAGAGAGAAACTGTGAATTGGGGAGGGGCAGAGAGACAGGGAGAGAGAGGAAAGAATCCCAAGCAGGCTCTACATTGTCAGTGCAGAGACCCATGCGGGGCTCAAACCCATGAACAGTGAGATCATGACTTGAGCTGAAGTCCAATGCTTAACTGACTGAGCCACCCAAGAGCCCTGATTAACTCTACTTTCAACCTCTTTTCCTTGTCTATAGACCAGAGAATAGGGCTGAAATTTTCAAGCTTCTAATCACGGCTTGGTCTTTCTGGTGACCAGCCCCCATTCAGAAGCCCACCAAGAGTCACCTCATTAGAACAAAAAAACCACTAATATCCCCCCAGAAAGTTCCATGGGATTTAGGATCCCTGTGTTAGAAAGAAGGACCAAAGACCAATAGTAGAACAAAAAAAATGCTCCTTGTGCTCTTCTCACTTAGGAAATTATAAGGGTTTTAGGAGCTCTATGCCAGGATCTGGCATAGAATAATATGGAATAATATATGAATCCTCTATTATTTCACAACAAGCATCTATACACAATGTATAGGCAAACTTGAATCCTACTAAATACTTAATTATTGATCTATAATTTCTTGCTAATAACTTTAGGGCAGGTACTGTACAATTACCTTGTTACACTTAAACCATATGAGAAATAGTAAGTACCCTTTAATCATTTCATTTTCAGAGTCTAAAACTTAAGGAAAAAGGAAGAGAACCAAAATCTTTTGAATATCTGTTGGGTCCCCTTGTAGTTTATACATACCACCCACTTTAACCCTTACAACAGTCCTATAACAGATATATTAATATTCACCTTTTCTAACTTAAAAAATGGACATGGAGGTTGAGTAATTTTTCTGAGGTCACACAACTTGTAAAAGGTACAACTGAAATCAGTGCACATGTTTATCCGTGGGCCAGTCAATACTATTTCTACTATTATGTTCTAATCTATTCCACTAAAGAAGAAACAGAGTTTCATCCATCAGAATAATTTAGATGTGGCTGTTGCCCATGTGCAATCTCTGTTCTCACCCCACATTCATTTTACAGCAGGATTCAGCCTTTGTCTAGTATAAATTCAGTTCTGACTCCGTGATATTGGAGTGTGTGGTTAGTGGCTTATGTGAACTTTAGCTAGGCTGTGGGGCTAGTGGTACAGTCAAACACCAGTCTTGATGTTGCCAGGGTGAAATTTTAGATGTGATTAAAATTTTAAATCTTAAAGTAGACTTTAAGTAAAGCAAACCTC